>VDFB02268267.1:46915-154300 GCA_007258455.2 Sequoia sempervirens | reverse complement strand
GAAGGCCGAATGTGTGGTATATACGATCTTCCTTTCTCTGTATACAGAAGATGAGAATATGGTCTTCGACCAAGTAAGTATACCCATTAATCTTGTTCATTTGTCAATCTCGTAGAATGGAGGGCCTCCCAGTTCTCATTTGTGCTAGCGTTCTTATGGACTATTAAGCCTTGAACAAGGCTGTACCCCAAACAGTATATATGCATTTTTTTTAATTTTTGTAACATAAAATGATGTTTTAATTTTCTGATTTAATATTTCTTTTCAAACCTTAGTTTGTTATGCGAATTTATGAGTGTATCTATCAACACATATGTTCATTTCAATAACACCCAGATTTATAACAGATTTGTTTGACCATAAATAAGCATGAAAACCACACAATAAGTACCTGATCTGCTGCTACAAGTCAGAATTAACTAATGATGCAAATAAAGATGCAATGGGTTCCAAACATGCCCAACAACATATGGAAGTCTGCTGTCATGAAGTAACCCCAATTCATGCAATGAAATATCTTCCTACTTTAACCTTAGTTGGGTGAAATTGCTCCCGCCACAAAATGCAACTATTGGACGAAGAAACAACTCTAAAACCCTACCAAAGGAGTGCACTGGCCTGCTGGTCTGCTGATAGGGTTTGCAACCCTAGAAACCTGAAGAATAACCTCCAACTTGTACAATTGGCCCCTTCAACTAAATGCCTAAATGCTGATGCAGAAAACAAAATGTGATCCTAACAAGAATCATCATTGAAGCCCATGTGAACCTCCATCATTATGAACTCTTTCATTGAAGAAGCTAGGGTTTTGTCCAATTTCTTCTATATTCATAAGGGTTTTGTCCTCATAAAAGTAGAGATAAATTCATTGGTGATTCAGATGCCTTCAATTGACCTTTATATTTATATCCAACTTCCTTATGCCTCTCAATTTAGCTGACCTAATTTGGGCGCCAAGATTCCAATTTAATTTTTTTTTCTCCTTGCATTTAAATATATAAAATATATTTTTGATCTAAAGTATTAAGAAATTAAATGTTATTTTCCCTCCTTTTGAACACCAAGACTAAAAATAACAAAATATTATTTTTGCTTAATTTTTCTTTGTTCATTTTGAAAAGACATCACATGTTCTTACATACCTAAAAATATACTTTTCATTCCCACTCGTAGTTCCAAATCTAATTCTCTTCTAGTTGATGTCTATGGTTTGTAAGATATCTGAATGGTTAGAATTTAGACCAACATATTAGGGTTCTTCAATTTTACACGTATCTTAGGGCTGGTACTCATCTATACTTTTTTTTTTCTCATCAAATATAAACATTTAAACTAAGAAACCTTTTCACAAAACTTGCAAGGTATATTCTACAATCACCTTAAAACACTGGACTTGTTTCATGGAATTGTTGACCTTATCTTTGACCTAAGTTTAAGGCATAGAAAACAAGGTTCCAGATGATATTTATTATCACTTCCTCACATTCAAGAAATCTGTTAGTTGAGAACTGAAATTCATGTCCTATGAAAGCAAGGAACCGAAGTAGCACTTGTCATCCTGAAAACAACAATGATAAACATTGATGATATGTGTCATCTTGCTCCAAAGTCTACACAAAGCTATCTGATTAAAAGTGATACTTTACAATCATCTATACCTATCTTATTGGTCAATTCTTTTGACTTTTGTTTGCCACGCTTAAAATTTTGCAATTACAAGTTTTGTATGTTTAGAAAGCAATTTCCCCGTTTAATACAAAAGAATTAAATTTATCTCTAGTTACACATGGAATTGTAAATCAATCATTGGTGTTCTTAAATCCCATTTATTATATAACCCAGCTTAATTGTCTGTCCCATATGAGCAGTTCTATGAGCTTGAAAAGGGAACAAGCTGTTATGTTTGGTTCTCCTTTTGTTGGAGATGCTAGTCTTGGGGAAGTGATTTTCACACCATCTGAATCAATTCCCTAGATTTTTCCTGTGATTTTGCCTCATTGGGACACCATAATAGGCAAAGCTTCCATGGTAGGATCACGTCCGCTTGATCAAGAGGCTTGCAAAACTCTTCTTAAGAATGTCCCACAACACACATCTACAATAACAAGCAATGACAGTGGAGAATCTGGTCTTAGAAGCGTGTATAGAACCATTGGTACTTACATGGTCTGTTCAATCTATGACACGGCTTGTATTGGAGACCTTGAAGCTGTCTTGAAGATGCTCCATTCTACTATGCAGTGCAACAAAGGAAAGGCTTGTGATGAAATTGCAAGCATCTGTATCTCAGAACACATCGATTATGGCAACATGCTGGAGTGTATCACTGAACACCTACCTAACTCAATCACAATGGGAATCACAAATCCCATTTCAGACTCTTCCTATGAGATGGGGGTAGCACTGCAATTGGAAGCAATGGGTATCAAGGCTCAAGTAATCTCATTATTTCTACTTATTTGTGCATAGATGACAGTCACATTGCTCAGGCTCTACAAAACATACACAAAATCTTCAAACCTTAATTTAATATTTATTGAATATTAACAATGTGTAAGGTAAATGGTAAGAAATTCTCTTGTGGGCCATGTTTTGAACCTTGCGGGAGTAAACTGTGTTAGTATTTTTGGATGATATTTGGTAATCTATCATTAGGATGATAAGGAGTAAATTGTGTTAATATTTTTGGATGATATTTCGTAATCTATCATTAGGATGATAAAAGTGACTAATTCAGTCTTCGTAATTTACAGATTGTTTTGAAAGTGAGAATTATGTTTCAGAGAGTGTGAGTGAAAGATAACTATAACTTATAATAATAAGGAAGTTTAGGTGAAAGATAATTATAACTTATAATAATAAGATAAGGGAGTGTGGGTAAGAAATAATTAACTTATAATTATATGATAAAGAGGAAAAAAAGATTGATAATCAAAATTAAGACAAATAATAATTTTTTTATTTAAAAGAGAAGTTAAGTATAAAGAATAAGAATAATACTAAATAATGATAATGAGGTTAATGATAGTAGTAATATTTATAATAATAAAAAACAGGGAGAAATGAGAGAAAAAAAGGGTATTGTTAGGTAGGACATGTGACAACAAAGGAAATCATGAAGAATTTGGAACTTCGGGATTGAAAGGAAGCAAAGGTGCAGAACAACACTTCCAACACTAATCTTTGAAGGAGAGATTGTGCAAATATATACAAATCATTAAACTTTTATAGAGAAAGAAACACATTCAAATACATGCATAAAAGATTAATACCATAACACACAGATTTACTAGGGAAAACCTTTCTAGATAAAAAACCCCACACCAAAAGCACAGTACTTTGTATTATCAGTAACGAAGAATTACAATACAATAGCAGCACTCAGCGTCTCAGATGTCCTCTAACTTCAACAAGAATCTGGAATAATTTTGACAGCATAACAAAAAACTCTTTTTTTTTCTCTCAACTCAATACACTGTATCATAGTATATGATCTGCAACAGCAAATGAGATTTTATCTCTCATGCAATATTCGTAACACATTGAAAGTGTAAACTTGAGTTCAAAACTGAACTTCACAACTGATCGCACCCACCCGTGGAGAAATAAATATCTTCACCGAACTAGCAAGCTCGCATAAATATGTTTAACTGTTGTTTACGGTAGTTCCAAGACCAAGCAACCACCTTCGTAAATAGCTCCACCGCTAATTTGTTTCATGCGTTCTGTTCTCACAGTTAGCTCAAAGTCTCTACTGTTTTATCTCATCCACTGTTGTCTTTAATATGCAAAATACATTGCATAGTAAACTCCATGGGATCAGAGAAGTGTTAGTTTTCCTTCGTTAAGACAGTTTTAAACACCACTTACCTCAACAAGGATCTGGGTTTAATTAGCTAATGAATGATAGGATGCCGCACATTGAAACTCTCTGAAGTTTAATTCTGCCAATCAGAAAAATATAGAGAGCATGTGAACTACAAACATTTTATCATGTTTTTGCATGTTAGAATTCTGAGATTTTACCTTTGTTTCAAGGGAGAATTTATTCGGTAATTTGGCTTTGGCCGGAGACCTCTCCTCTAAATCATTTTTTCTGAGTGTGGGAACTTAATAACTGTAAGAACACATCAACAACTTAGAAATAAAATCAAAGAAATATGCTACACAGAGATCAACAGCTTGTATTTAAGATTCGCTCTTTTGGAGACCTCTATCAAACAGTATTTTATCAGTTGTCATTTGCCTTTAATTTTACCAGATTTTGTAGCTGCTTGGTTTTTGGTACTTCTTGGGCTCAAGTTTGTCTGGACACTTACATTGGTGACTTGATTTTTATGCAGAATGTTCATTCACTTGCCCTCAAAAAGGTGGAAGAGGAGAAAGGCACTTTTAAGATGGACATTGAAGAAGTATTTGCCACATTGAGCAAGAACCAAAATGCCATGGCAGAGTTGGAATGGATTAAACTTTGTAAGGTCGTAGGCATCGGCAGTTATGATTATTGCAAATTCCTAAACGACCAGAAGAAATTCAGAATAGAAATGCTTCGAACATCTCTGAAAACATTTGGGGATTGGATTGTTCATATGGTGGAGAAGCCTGAATTGCCCATTGACATCCAATTCCAAAATAAATGGATCAGTGCTGACACTGCATACAGAAGACTTGTGGAGTCTGTGGACAGTGCAGACTACTATGGCAAACAGAAGGCAATGGCAGCTATCTTTCACAGGGGATTATACCACAACGCCACAAAATCCTAGAAAAATGGATGAATAAAAAATAACAAACTGGTATTGGAAGAGATGACAACGTTCATTTGTGGTTTTGTTTTTAATTGTTTATTAAGTTTTGGGTGTTAAAGAATTTTTTTTTTTTTTCTATCATTGATTAGGTATAATTTTCTTTTTCTTTTATAATTTATTGGTTGAAATATTTAAGATTTTATTGCAAATTTTGAAAATTAAGAAAAAAAAAAGTTATTCACACTTAAATAATATTTATAATTTATTATGATATCATTTAAATTTCATATTATAATTATTTTTATTTGTTTTTAAATGATATAAGATTTTTTTAAATTTTTTTTATACAAATAATATAATACTTATCAATTAATTTATTCTTTATATTAAAATTTTTAATTAATTTTTATTTCTAATATTTAATTTCTTTTACATAATATTAAACACTTTAAATATCTTATTTATATTTGATTGTGAATTATTAATATTTTTAATAATTTTATAATTTAATGTTACAATTTTAATTTTATGTTTTAAAATTGAATATTAACATTATTTATTATTTATTTTAATTCTAAACTTTATATTATTTATCATTAAGAATTTCTCATAATTTAATATTATATTTTATATGATATGTACACTTAAATAATATAATTATTATAAATATTAACTAATTGATTTTTAAAAATTTTCATTATAGTTATAGTTTTAAATCAAGGAGAGTTCTTGAAATCATCACCCTTTATTTTTTTTAATGTCAATCTTCAAATTTGAAGAAAAGTTAATTTATTTTTTAATATTTATTGTATAATAAATAAACTAAAAGCCCTTAATAACCTCTCCATATTAACACATCCACTAAAAGCTTTTAATAACCTTTCCACATTGACAAATCTACTACACAAAGACATCAATGTCCTTAAATCTCTCAAAAGCTGAATAGATTAAATCTCACCAAATATTTACAGCCTGTTACTTGAATAGTAAATATTGAATTATGAGAGTGGAGAGGTAGGCAGTGGCTGACGAGAGTGGAAGAGGCAATGACTGGAATTATGCAACTGACAAGAGTGGAGTATGTAGTTTGAATGGTGATTGTAAGTTAATGCTACATAATTCTATTTTACTGCATTAAATGATAAAATTTGGAGAATTTTTAAGCAGAAGGATTTCAACAGGTAGAATTTGAGTTCTAATCATAGATTTTCTTAATTAAATTTGAGAATATTTTATACATTTGAGAATGAAATCAACAAAAAGCAATATGCTAACATGAATTTCATCAAATTTGGAAAATCAATGGTTCAAAATTCTTGTAGTTCAATGGAATCATTTATATTTTAAGTGAGACAGAAATTTTACTTTTCAAGATAGTTAATCTATGTAAATTTTGGAAAACTTATGAATTTATTTTGATAATGCTAGATGAAATGAGAATTGTTGAAAGATTTGAAAGATTTTCTTTATTTTTGACATGATAGTTTTATGAGAGGAAATAGATAATGGTATACCACTGTATTAATTTTTGATAAATTTTTCTGTTGCTCTTTATGAGATCTTAGGCCATTTTATTAAGGTCTACTATTGTTTATTTATTTATTTTAATAATATTTATTACCGTTCTATTATAAGATTATTGTCATCATATTGTGATGTTGTTATGTTCTCCAAAGTTTGTATATGATATTTATTTTATTGTTATGTAGGAGGTTGGTCTGGAATGTTGTGTAGTTTCTAGGCTATCTTTTTATTTGCTTACATATGGTTTGGCATAATATTTCTGTTCATCTTTTAGGAGAGTTAGGTTGGGTTTGGCATTAGTGTTGTGTTTGTTGATTTGTGATTTGAAAAGTTTAAAAACTCAATTTATGTAAACCTTTTCGAATAGTATAGTGAATGATGACATCTTTGGACATTTACTATATAGACTATGTAATAGGATAGATACACTAGTTTATAAAAGTAGAAATAATGAACTAATTAATACAGGCACCTCCAACTTGATATATTGATGTATTTTAGATAGATTTATACTAAATATAAAATAAATAAACAATTTATCTTCATTCAAAAATAAATAAATAGTATAATCTATTTATGTCTTTTTAGATAGATATTTAAGATATGTAAGATATTTATTTAAAATTTAAAGTAAATAAATAATTTGTTTTTAAAATTTAAAATAATAAATACAATAAAATGTATAATCAATTTTTTTACTATATTTATTGCTTCCATACTTTAACATAGATTTATCTAAGATATCTATATATTACTAAATACTTTTCTTTAGAAAAAATGTACTTTAACATTGCAAAAGATAAATATTTAATTTACTTTAGAAGTAATAGAATATTCTTTACCATGTTGAATATTGTAACAATTTTAAAACTATTCAAAACATTTACACCCAATATCCCAAAATGTACTTTAAGAAAAAGAAATAGCAAACATTCCATACATATCCATATGTTGTACAAAATAGATATCAAATGCATGGAAAAGACTCAACAATTTGAGCAAACTCTTTACCCTTGGAGAAAGTAATCAACATCTAAACACTCTCCAAGCCTTTATATATAAGATTATTTACCCTAACATTTTATTCATAGAATTTTGGCTCTAGGAAAACTACCAAGTGGTATTCAAAACCATTGATGGGTCTAATTGACACATGTTCATTTCTCAACATTCAAACAAGAGTTACACATGAATTGTACTCACTCTAGCTTCTCCAAGATGCACTCATCCTTTTCAGTACTCTTAAATTCAATAATTTTTGAGTCCTAAAGGGGACCATCTGCAAACAACATTAGAATGTTAGCATGTTTAACTAGTGTGCCAACATTACAATAATATTCCAACATTATAACTAAGAATTGCAAGATGTACAACACACTTAGTCCTAATATTATTTAGAATGGAATGCCTCAATTCCTCAACCCATAAAATCTGCCTAGTACAAATTAAATAATAAAAATATTGAGATCTAATGGACATGATAAGTGTTATAACTCTAACTCAGGGTAATTGGCCTAATAACTTATATATGTTGTACTTAGTAACTTTTATATCTTTAGTGTCTTTTAGGGGACATGCATTTAATGCAATGTGATAAAATCTTTGCAACTACTTTACCCTAGTGGGCTTTGGTTATTTGATCTTTTAGTCCATAAATTAGATCATGACATAATTTAGCATGTACAATGGTATAGTAGCAACATTGTGGATCTTGGTGAGCTTTGACTGGACACAACTCAAAATTGTTTTCCAATTGGTTTGTGTGTTAAGCTAGAACTAGAGTTGAGGGTCCTTGTTTGGAACTCTAGTTCTCTCTGCCCTTATTCCCCTCCTCCATTGAAATTTATTTGTTGAATATATGAGCTATTCTTGTTTGTGTTTCTGTGCTGAGAATGGGGCTATATTGTTGCTTGGTTTGTACTTTCTTATGTTGGGGCTATATTGTTTCTTGGTTTGTACTTATGTTCTATGTCCATTAGCTATTTGAATCCTAAAATCAAGATTGTAAAGTGCTTTGTGCCCTGCGTTAGGTCTAAATCTATCATAGGCTTTATCACCAATTAGATGTGCTTTCCACCAAGCAGGTACTTATCATTTGTGACATTGCTAAAATTTATCAAACACAACTAATTAAAACATAAAAAATCTATTAATAATTGGTAGGAACTTCACTGCTTGCAGCTCTTGAACTATAGGCACACATGTTGTTTAACTAGTTATTAATAAATAACTTTCCAAAAAATGAGAATTCATTCTGTTTTTTAATTTAACAAATATTTCTAAAGGCACACATGTTGTTTAACTAGTTATTAATAAATAACTTTCCAAAAAATGAGAATTCATTCTATTTTTTAATTTAACAAATATTTCTCTATTGATAAAGTACAGATGCAAATTATATAACAAAACATATTTTAGAAATGATTTTTCTAACATGATCAACAAAATCGAAACAGTTAGCAAACGAGATGCTATTTCACTTTGGACAATTATCATTGAAAGGTGGAGAGTGAAATTATCCCATGTTTTTGCCAAAACAAGTCTTTTGCCATGTGGGCTTGAGCTACGAAGGTTTAGACACTGGAGCTACGATTTTATCCTTTATATTTGAATATTGCAATTTTAAAAAAAAGTTTTCTCAGAGTTCTTTTTAGGTTTTCATACTTTCAATTTTCTATGCAGGTTAGGGCACTCCAACTGTATCTTGTCATACATAATGAGGCATGACAATGGTTCTAGTTGAAGAAATGCATACATTAAAAGGTTTTGCTTTTATAATTTAGTGTCACCATGGTAAAATCACCCCTTACATTGGAATGTCTTATGTCAATCTTCTTTTCCAATTCGGTATCTTGCAACTCCTTAATCTAGCTTTGCAATCGAAGTATCTCCATATTGTTTCCACTACTCAGTGTTTTAGACTTGTTTCCATTACTTAGATTTTCCCCATCTGGTGTAGATGATCTAGATGATCTTGTTGAGTCTGGTGGTACTTCATCAAAAAAGTAATCTTCATTCTCCATATTGTTAATTTTGCAATTTTCAACTTCCCCCACCTTTGGTGTTCTTTGCTTTTTGCTAGTTCTTGTAGCTACGGACAACTCAATCTTATCACTAACTTCAATAACCTTATTTAATCTATATAAGAAACCCTTCTATGTACATACTCCCCATATACTATGCCTTCCATACATAATTAACTTTGAATGCTACTTCTAGCTTTCAAACTAGAAAATTAAGTTGTATTCAATAATAAATAGAAATGGTGATAAAAAAAAATCTAAGAACGAGCTGAGGTTTTTATAAGACTATCTACAAGTGGAGCAGGAAAACACTTGCAAGGCTGACTAAGTTTCTGGGAGTTTTTCAAAGAGCTCATAGATGAGAGACTTAGAGCTCAAATGCTAACCCAAGCTTAGCAGGAAACCTAATTAATTCTCAGCTTTAGATAGATTCTCTAGGAGGGGATGAGAACTGGACATCAAAATGTAATACAATCTTGGTGAGCTTGGATTATATCTCCATGGAGCTGGCTTTAGGATTTTCCACACTTGATTGAGTATCATATTGAAGAAACTTCTTTAATCTAACTACCTAAAACCCAAGAGTTTATTGAAAATTTTCCCATTCCAAGAAAATATTCCAGAGTGAATAATATCTGGTTAAATTTTTATGCATCCAAGTTAGGTCAAAAATGGGAAAAAAATGAAAAAAAGCAGGGAATTTATAATTTTTTTAAAGTTTCAACACATAATCAGAAAAATCTGTTAAAATTTCATTGTTTGAGACAAATCTATAGGCCAAGCTATGATCCCTGGCTGTGCCCTACCCACACCTGACCACAATCTAGATCAGAAACAGATTGTACCTGAACCCATGAAGTTTCAGGGACAAACGGGCAACATAGGCGAAACCAAATTTCAATGCAATTACTGTAGCTAAGGGATGCTTATCCAGAAAATTCCTTGTGTAAGACTGTCTAAGGTGAGTTCCTTGATCTATGGTGCAATAATAATGATGACCGTTTTGGTTGATACTCATTTATGAAGTGAACAATCTTTGAAATTATAATCTTATATGCAGACCCATTACTTTATATCTTCCTATTCTTTCTTGAAAACTCTAATCATGAAAGTCTGGGTTGTTAGCAGATCCAGGGAAAGCAATAGTGGTTGGTTATTGTGAATACTGGGTAACCATATTGAGATTGTTTCTTTACAATTGAAAGCTGGTGATTGAAAAAATTGTTTGAACATATAATCAACGTTCTACATCATGAATGTATTGTTTTTAAACTATCAATTTAGTTTTGTATAAATTTATTGTTCTTTTTGTGTAAATGACACATTTTTAGTTCTATTTACTCATTTATTGCTTGAATGATGCACATGCATACTGTTTTAGGGTAAGTGCACAAAGTTGAGTCCATGAAACGTGGAAGTTTTTTCCTTAGCCAAAAAATTGAAATCAAATTTGACAAAACAGGATCTCGATTTTAATAAACAAGATCCCACTTATTAAAAATCGGGATCCCATTCAGCTTTGAGATCCTGAGCCTAACACGAAACAGGATCCCAATTTTTAAAAGTCGGGATCCTGTTTTGTGTTGGATCCCGAACCAATGGCAAAGGCACGGGATTCTGATTACTAATAAACGAGATCCTGATTACTAAGAAACGGGATCCTGATTTGTAGAAATGGGATCCCAATTACTAAGAAAGAGGATCCTAATTTGTAGAAATCGGGATCCCGATTACTACGAAATGGGATCCCGATTTGTACAAATCAGGATCTCGTTTTGTATTGCTATTTTTTTTTTAAATAGAGTTTACTGCACATAGCAGACGGGACCCCGAGTGCTGGCAACAACGACCCCCACATTCACCTTCAGGTACCCACCTATATCCATTTTTTTTGCATTTTTGCATTTTTAATTGAAATTGTAAAGAAAATAAGTGAATTTATCATTTTTTAAATTTATTTCATGTTTTGAGTATTTTTTAACTATTATAGTAGAAATGAATAATTGTAAAAATGGACAAAAAAAACACAATGAAACATGAAGATTTTTTAATAAAATGAAAAATGAATATAGAATTGTTTACAAAACAAAGGAGATTTTTTAATTAAATTGTTGATTAGAAAAATATCAGAAAACCCTAATTGAAGAAAACAAAAATTGCATTTGAAACCCTAGAAGTGAAATGGAAAAAATTGCATTTAGAAACCTTAATCAAACTTTTGAAACCTTGAATTCAAATCAGCCAAAAAATGAATTGAAAACCCTAGTTTGAGTTGAAAAAATTGCATTAAAAACCCTAATTGCTTAGAAATTGAAACCTAAATTGAATTGGAACAATTTTTTTTGTTAAAACCCTAAATTGAAATCGAACAAATCATTTTGATTTTGAAAACTAAGTAATTTCAAGCTCAAAAAATTCATTTGCATTGCTTAAATCTTCTGTTGCTGTGGAAAAAAGCGATGTATATTAAACTTTAGTTCAGTATTAAATTATAATTAGATTAGAAAACATATGTTAAAGAATAGTTAAAATTCATAAAGTTTATCTTGATGTTTATTTGCAAATTTAGTTAGAAAATTTGTAAATCTAAGTGTGTACAATCGATTCCAATTGGCACTAACTTGCAAGTCTAAATTATGCCAAGGGCCACCCAAACTTCACCCTAAGTTTGCTAAACCCTAGACCCTAAACTATAAAATCTAAACCCTCAACACTAAAGCATTTGAATTTTGTCTAAGTAGGACCTTAAAACGAAATTTGGTTGCCTTAAAAAACCCTCTATTGTCACCATTTAATAGAGCTTTTTATAATGTTTTCACTTATTTGAACACATAATATAAAACCTTTTGGTTTCTAAAAGTTTATGAAGAGTGGATGATCACTCTCTATGACAATTAGACATAATCATTAGGGTTCTAAATCATTGGAAGAAAACTTTATTCTATTATATCCACAAGATAGGATAGTGTGAGTGAGAGTGTTGGTAAAGTTTCTTTCATTGGACATACCTAATATTATGTAGGTTCAATGTCAAGAATGGGTCTATTTGGTAGATTTATGAAAACTATTTTGAATATCTAGAATGCCATAGAAGTATAATTATAGCAATTCCAATTGGAAACACTTGGGTACATATATATCATATGAAATTTAAATCTAGTAAGGTGTCTAAATTTATATAGGAGAGTTGATAACACATGGAAAGAGGTTTGTATGGGAATATATGTATTAAGAAACACATACCACATGACCTCTATAGGATTTTTAAGATGTGATCCTAGATAATAATCCACCCATCCTCAATCATAATGGATTCTTTAGCAATTAAGAGAGATTCAATAACCATAAAATTACCTAGATTTTGATACTATATAGATTTATGTTGAAGGATAGAAATGCATCAATAAGGAGACCAAGATGGAACCATTTAACACCTACAAGGTACACCTATTACATGGGAGAGGGAGGAGGTACATGATGATAGGTTGGAGGAACTACATCGTTATTAGAATTTAGAATGGGAGGATGATTCATATAAAAGTAAATGTAATTAAATATTTATATTATTTAATATATTATATTTAATATATAATATATTAAATAATATAAATATTTTAATATCATAAAATATAATATGAATTACAATTAAGGATAGGTAATATTTTAATTTTTGGGGTTTAATGAGGGATTGAACTTACAGATTCAATTGGAACATGGTAAATAGTTAGGTTACAATTAGGAATATAATAAAACTGTTAATATAATTATAATAAAAATATAAATTAATTTAAATATAATATAATATAATATAGGAATACATTTAAGCTTAGGTAAAGGTTATAATTTAATTAAGTTTCAATTAGGTTTACAATTCAGTTAGGATATGGTTAGGGGTGGGGATCATTTAGCATTCTATTATGGTTAGAGTATGGGTTACATTTAAGATTATTGTTATTTTGTGATATGTATAGATTGATTCATTTTTAACATGATACTTTTTTTTATTAGAGGGGTAAACACTTTTGACCCAGAGCTAGATGGAACTAATGAGGCTATAGTGTGACTAAATTTGGACCTCACTAGACATCTAGATCCCCTTAAGCCATCCTATCACCTTAAATCATAAATCAATTTCTTAAGGGGTCCCAATATGACAAATTTCTTAAGGGGATCAAAGAAGTTCAAAATTTGGTGAAGTTGCCTTACAAGTGCCTAAATTTAACAATAATAAGATCATGCAAAGATTATAATATGAATGAGATTTCATGATCTAGGCTCACAATTGAAACAAGAGTAGATCTCAATCAACTATTCCACAAGAAAATGTTCTTCACTAACTTGCAAGTTCATTAAATATTTCAAGGGGCACTAAAATTTTACCCTAAGTTTTGTAAACCCTAAACTCTAAACTCTAAAATCTAAACCCTAAACACTAAACCATTCATTTTGTCCTACCCAACACCATAAAGTGAAATTTGGTTGTCTTAGGAAAATCCGCCATATTTCATTCCCTTATGCCATGTAATTTTGTCCTAGGATCTTACTACATGTACATCCCCTTAAGTTATCCCATTACCCTAAACCCTAAAGCCATCATTTTTTCTTAGGCTCTTAATGAAATTTGGTTGCCTTAGTTAACTCCACCAAATTTCATTCACTTGAGCCATGTCATTTTCTCCTAGACCTCACTAAACGAAATCCCCTTAAGCCATCCCCGGCCACCCTAAATCGTATTCAATTTTCTTATATCAAAGAAGTTCTTAAAATTTTGGTGATCAAAGTGCTAGTGATGATCTAGGGTTGGTCAGTTGAAACATTTGAGTAGATCTCAATCAACTATTCCACAAGAAAATGTTCTTCACTAACTTGCAAGTTCATTAAATATTCCAAATTCTAAACCCTAAACCCTAAACACTAAACCATTCATTTTGTCCTACCTAGGATCATAAAGTGAAATTTGGTTGTCTTAGGAAAATCCACCATATTTTATTCCCTTTTGCCATGTAATTTTGTCCTAGGATCTTACTACATATATCCCCTTAAGTTATCCTATTACCCTAAACCCTAAACTCTAAAGTCTAAACCCTAAACCCTAAAGCCATCATTTTTCTTAGGCTCTTAATGAAATTTGGTTGCCTTAGGCAACTCCACCATATTTCATTCCCTTATGCCATGTAATTTTGTCCTAGGATCTTACTACATATATCCCCTTAAGTTATCCTATTACCCTAAACCCTAAACTCTAAAGTCTAAACTGTAAACCCTAAAGCCATCATTTTTTCTTAGGCTCTTAATGAAATTTGGTTGCCTTAGGCAACACCACCAAATTTCATTCCCTTATGCCATGTAATTTTTCCCTAGGATCTTACTACATATATCCCCTTAAGTTATCCTAAATCCCTAAAACCTAAACTCTAAAGTCTAAACTGTAAACCCTAAAGCCATCATTTTTTCTTAGGCTCTTAATGAAATTTGGTTGCCTTAGGCAACTCCACCAAATTTCATTACCTTATGCCATGTAATTTTTTCCTAGGATCTTACTGCATGTAGATCCCCTTAAGCTATCCTATTACCCTAAACCCTAAAATCTAAAGTCTAAACCCTAAACCCTAAAGTTTTCATCATTTTGTTTAGCAATTTTAATGAAATTTTATTACCTTGGGCAACTTCACCAAATTTTATCTACACTTGAGCTAAAGCATTTTCCTAGGACCTCACTAGACGAACTTCTTAAGCCATCCCTGGCTACCCTCTAAATCGTAATTCGATTTTCTTAAGGGGTTCCAATATGACATTTCTTAAGGGGATCAAAGAAGCTCTTAAAATTTGGTGATCAAAGTTGCCCAAGGCCCAACCAAATTTAACAATAATAAGATCCTGCAAGATTATACAATATCAATAGTTAATTGTATTTTCATTCAAGTAACATGTTCCTTAGACATATAAATGAGGCTTACATATAATTTTATCATCCTATTTCAATTATTTAAGGTCATTTATATTGAATGGTTTAAAGGTATTTCTTAAACATGTATCTTACATCTTGAAATTACAAATCTAATGCAGGTTCACTCATATCTTAAAGATCACATGGATCCATTCAATAATATTCGCAATCCACCTCCACGCCATCCATCTCCAACACCTTCACCTCCACCTCCTCCCACTCCACCTCGTAACCCCCCACCTCAACCACCTGAAATCAATGAACATGCTCGTTTGCAAGCACAAATCAATGCTTCTGCTAGAACCATCCAAGATCAAATCAACATTATTCAAAATGAAGAATGCCCACCTCCGTGAGGATAGTTCAAAGATCTAGGATGTGGGCCGACCTCCCAGGATGTTTGCATCTAGGATTTATGAATTTGGTGGAATTTATGAACTTATAATGAATATATAATAGTATATATTTTATGACTATCTACTCTTCAGATCATGATTCCTCGCCGAAAAAATTGTAACATACATGTGTCCTGCGGTGTGTTGTGACATGCTAAAACGAGACTTTGTGAACGTTTCAAGCTTCTTATTGTTTAGCATATATGCATGCATTAAAAAAATTGCATATATAGTTCTTAAATTTTGAAATTTGTATGTATGTACATAGTTTAGTTTAATGATTTGTACGCGATGCAAATTATGCATCATATTTTTATTTTAAATGTACATGTACATACATTTAATTTTTAATTTTGTATGGACATGCTCTTGAGTTGAACAGTCAATGTATATATATGTGCATTTCAATTAAATATATGAGCTTAATATATATGTTGCTCATCCTATTTCAATTAAATATATGATCTTAATATATGTATGCACATGGACTATTTTGTATGATTTAATGCAGGTGCACATTTATATCAAGCATATCATGGATTATTTTAACATTGATGATATCATCAATCCACCACCTCAACCACAGCCAGATCCGCCTCCCCCCCTCTCCACCTCCACCTCCACCTCCACCTCCCCCTCCCCCTCCACCTCCACCTAATATGCCACATCCAGCACCTATGTCATATGATGTGGCTCGCTTGAGAGCACGAATAAATGATCAAGTTGCATCCTTACAAAATCAAATCAATGTTATGCAGAGTCAAGCATTGATTCCTCCACATGTGAGACGTTTTGCATCTGCAATGTAAAACGTTGTTGATTCCATCAGGATGATCGATTCTGATCTTGATAGGCATCGATAAGACAGAGAACAAATGAGAAAATTTTATTCTGATGGTCTCTCTTACAAACAAATATTAGACCTTAAAATAACGAAAGCCCATCTAGCCCCCTACTTTCTTGACCCCGTTACTCGACAACCCATTCCACCCAACAAATCTAGAATATCCATGAGGTGGTGCATACATCCGCAGATGAGTGCACATTTTTGGGATTGATGGTATATGGTTTTGATAGTCCCCCACATGCTAATTGGGAGTTCCCATTGTATTTTTTGATAAAACTATATGTAGAGTTTGTTTTGGGGCAAAAGCCCAATTATTTTGATTTTAGATCATTTCATGGTGTTGGTGGCAGCATGCCACAATAGAGATTAGGGGCAAGGGTTGATCCCCGATGCCCCGTGCATGCGCAACCCCTTGTTGTTGCTCTTGGTCCTCCCATTCCTGCACTTGTACATCATCAAGCTCTGGTCTCAACATTAGGTTCCCTTAGTACACTCACAAGAGACCTTGATCAGCACGCTTTTAAGGAGAAGCAGTGGGGAGCATAGAGATGATGATGATGAAGGAGTGTTTTATGGAGCTAGTCCGAGTACCACTCCAGGAGTGTTGAGGCTCATCCCACATGTATGTACTAGTTGCCATCAAGTATGCTATGGACTTGATCAAACCACACCTAGTTTGGGTGGACATGGAGATTCTAGTGGTTCATTTGGTCGCATTAGCTCATTTGTAGAGTTTCTTATAGTAGACCATCACCTTGAGGGCACTACGACACAGGTATAAATATGCATCTACACGTTCATTTTATAAGAATTTTGATCAATGTATATATCAAAGAAAAGTTTACAATACATTTTAACAATCAAATTGTTTGGTGTACGATGACACTAACGATGTAAGGGAAATCATCTATACCATGAGTACATATATCGACACCGGTCATACTTGGCAACCCTTATGGGGTATTTTGATTTCAATTTTTAAAATTATATATGAAATCATAAATTATTTAACTTGAGTTTTAAATTTATAATTGAATCACATATATGTTTCAAATATCCATGTTGGTTTAGGTGAGTCAATCGGCATCCACGTCGATTCCTCCTGAGGGATTGTCAAGCACTCCTCCACTATCGAGCGTCATAGATCAGGGGAAGGTACATTCATATTATAAATTTGTTTAAAGTTTACATTAGTATAGTTATAATTTTATGAGTTTTGAATTCACTAGATATATGAAATGCATGCATGTACACTTGTAAATATTATAAGCATTAAATGTCTATGTACATGTATGTCTAGGTTGATACCACAATAAGAATGGGCATTGGGCAAACATTTGATGCTGCAGTTACTCATGAGGCCACTGATTTCCAGGTTGTTGTATAAACTTTCTACATAAAATGTGCAAACTTGAATATATATGTATATATTAACCTAATTAAATTGTACATGCTTTAATTTTGATCTTGTAGGACTTTGTTAGTGCAACTTTCAGCCCTGACCCAAACATAGTTACACCACCAGGAGGACATGTAGAGCAAGTTTCAGATCAAATGGTAATTTTATTTTTTTATTATATGTAAAGTGAATTATAAATTTTAAATTGAATATATACATAATATGATATTTTCACATATCTTTTTTATAGCATGAGACACATCTTGTAGTTGAGCATGTATTTATTAATGTCCCCGAGAAATGGTGTTTCCAGTGCACAACCTCAGAATATCGTACAATTAAAATACATAAATTTAAATTAAACGAATTAAAAATTTAAACTTGTAGACAGCATCTAATTTTGAATTTCTTTGTTCTTGTTTATGTAGATTAATTTTAGAGAATTTATGCTCTTCAAGCGCACTGTGAGCATCCAGATGTAGATATGATGGTAATTTAATTTTATGATGGATTATAAATTAAATTGTCATTAAATCATTTTTTATTGTCTTACATCTAATTTCATCTTTCTCTTATGTACAAAGTGTTTCAGGTCATCCACATAGTCTGCATGGTATGAAGAGGTCTCTTGATTATAGAGATAGTGCATGACCTAGAAACATGTGATTTTATGTGTTATATTTGTTTATTTCATGGACTATATTTCTTGTTTATCATGTACTTGTTGGACTTTATTTCATGTGCACTTAATATATTGGTTTCATGCACTTAATATGTTACATAAATTATGGACTTTATTATTGTTTGAAATTTTAATTTACACATGTACATTTATGCATTTTATGTTCATAGTCAAGACATTAATATAGGACATTAATGTGAAATTTAGTGATCTCATACATGGATTAATATAGGACATTTTAATATTTACAATAATCAGTCAATAAATCATAATTTACAAACAAAAGCAATCTATTTATATACCAGAAATTTAGGGTCTAAACCTGAATTGCGTTAAAATATGGGTCAAGTGCACATGGATCTTATGCTTAAAATGTGTAGATGCACTTCCAAAATCTACATAAGTTATTATTTTAATATTATTTGGAAATAATCATGTGAATGTAAAGTCTTTGGATTACTGCATATTTAGATTAATATCAAGTTGGTAATGAAAGTCTTTAACATGTCAAATTTAACTATAGGAAAAATTGAGAACATTTCAAAAAGGAAAAAAACAGTTATAAAATCAAAATAATCTTCAACTATAATAATGATTGCTCAAAATACACATGAATTAACACTGTACATGAATAGTAGAAATCTTCCAACATAAAAAATCTTCAATATTTTTTAAAAAATTAAGAACATTTCAAAAAGGAAAAATCACTAATATTCTATTTTATTCAAAATTAACATATATATGTAAATAAATATTAAAATTTTAAGGCTTTACTAAAGGTTTTATTGTACAAAAATATAGCAACTTAAATAGATAAGTTTTTCATAATAAATGGACATCTAAAATCAATTTAAAATTATAAAATTAAATACAAAGAAAATATAATAAATTTATTATTACACATAAAATAAATTTTTAAAGCAATATATTTAAAGCTAGCATATCTATATTTAAAAATAAATGTAATTAAGAATTATATTCACATATAACTTTATCATATGAAAAAAATTATATAACATTATTATTATTTACAATTGGGTTATGATTATGATTATAACTTTGTTAGGATTGGGGTTCAATCAAAATTTTAAGATAAAGCTTGGAGTAATGGTTAGCATAGGGTTAGATCAAGGTTAGATTTAGGGTTAGGGTTCAAAAGGGTTCAATTAGGATTAGAATTCAATTAAGATTAAGGTTACTTTAAGATTAGGATTAAGGTTAGAGTTATAGGATAAAGCTTTGGGTAAAGGTTAGGATTAGGACACAACTAGAGTTAGGGTTAGGTTTCAATTAGGGTTAGATACAACAAGGCTTAGGGATAGGATTAATTTTAGGACAGGGTAAGGGTTCAATAAGGGTTGGGTTCTAATAACGGTTAGGGTTAGGGTTCAATTAGTATTATAGTTAGAATCAAGGTTCAATTCTAACTCTAATTAAAATTCTAATCCTAATTAGGGTTCAATATGTCTTAAGGGGATGTTTAAAGGGGTCATAATAGAACATGTTAATTAAGGAGGTGTCTTAAGGGGTCTTAAGGGCATGTCTAAAGGGGTCATAATAGAACATGTTAATTAAGGGGATGTCTTAAGGGGTCATAATAGAACGCCTTAAGGATGTCTTAAGGGTTATAATATGTCTTAAGGATGTCTAGTATATCATAATAGAACGTGTTAATTAAGGGGATGTCTTAAGAGGTCTTAAGGGGATGTCTAAAGGGTCATAATAGAACATGTTAATTAAGGATGTCTAAAATGGGTCATAATAGAACATCTTAAGGATGTCTGCAGGGGTCATAATATCAAATATATAGAATATTGATTTGATACATAGAAGTACATAGAGTATGTTTAATTCCGTAAGTATGTATGTACATATATGTCATCTCAAAACAATGTTTACAAAATTTGGATATGCCATCTCAAGAACATCTCAAACTTGTGGCTAGAATGTAGTAGGTCTTCACACCACCTGATATCAAAAAGGTACAAGCAATATCAATGAAATCATCAAAACATACATATTTTAATTTATATAAAACTATCTATATGTATAGAACTCAAGCACCTGCATTTAAAAGTATTCCACACATGTTTGTAGGTTGAATCTAGGAATCCTCTCCTTTTTGTTTCAAAGTATGAGATCAATGCAATGATGGCTTTAGGATACATAAAATGACAATAAATCAATTTTAACTATTAATGTCCAAGCAATATCAATATGTAATCCAAAACATGTATTTAAATATAATTTAGCCCGATAATTACTGTTTTTTACCAGAGTATTCCCATGTTGTCTAGGTTGTTTGCATGGACTAGGTCTTTTTGTGATTATGCCTTGGGATGCAAGAACAATTTAAATCAATTTCAACTAATAACACTTGACCAATGTGAAACATGTATTTAATGTATTTAAAAGGACAAATAAAACTAAAATTATATTTACACGTATTTACCAATCAGTAACGCCACATCACGCATCCTCTCTTTTTGCAGTGCATCTTTCACGATTGCCTTATGCTCTTCATAGAAATTGACCATAGTAATTTTTTTGAAGGTCTTCCATGATAGCGCTCTAGTTTTATATTTGTTGCCACCACCAAATGTGAATAATGCATAATCTTTTATGTGTTTCATAGTCTTCGAATGCAAGTAGACCATTCTTTCTTCTCAAGTATTTTCGTAGCCAAGTGCCAACAACCACCACCAATCCTATTGGAAAACATGTTCAAAAACCATCATCAAATAACTTCTCAAAATTTACATAAGGGGATCAAAGACTTGTTCTAAAAAATTTGCGTAAGGGGATCTAAAACTTGTTATCAAAATTTGCTTAAGGAGGTGTCTTAAGGGGATCACCGTAGCTGTTGGAAAATGAAAGCCATCATCATCTTCTCGGGGTGTTAACAACTTATGTTTAGTTTCCACATAACAAGCCAACCAATATTATGTTTTCTCTTCATTCCCCTCAGGTGCAATAACTGCATACACATGTCCTGCCAACAAAATTCGATTTAATAACTTGTGCATATCCATATAAATAATTTAGTAGTAAAAAATAATTTAATAAAGCAAAATAAAATGAAATAAATTAAATTAAAATTACCTTCTTGTACAAGGTCTGAAACACGATCATAATCTTCAGATGCAAACAATTGATCATTTTCTTCAATAGTTCTTTCATATTGATTATGTGCTTCTCTGGTGTCAATGATCTTTTTCTCCCCTTTGTTCAACCCATTCAATATTTTCACATGCTTCCCAATCTCCTGAGATACAAAACTAGAAAAAACATGCAAGCTCCCTTGTCCAAATAGTCCATGTGCTTGTTGTTGCACTCCTAAATGAATGCCATTTAGTAGATCCACTAATGTCTCACAATCAACTCTAGGTACAATGTTCTCTTCTTCCACCAACCAAAAGAATCGATGAACTATAGAGTAATCACTTGAACCAAGTGAAAATAATCTTCTATTACCAATCCACAATCATGTACATTTTTATATTTTCACCCAGATCCTCAAATTTTAATTGTTCTCATAAGAACTCTTTTGACCTGCAGCACCACCTCCATCATGTTCTCCTTTACCATGCCGAGCTTCAAAAAAACTCCATATATGCTGGACATTAAGTTCCTTGTGAACCCTACTTAACTAATAGAACATTCTAGCATTTTTGAACTGCCCCGTACAATTATCTGACCATATGAGGTGTTCTTTCATATGGATTCCTCTTTCTTTTAAATTTCTATAAAATATACTAAAACAATATTGAACAAACTCTAATGAGTGTAACTGATTGTCACTCAAATAAAAATGATACTCCTTCAAAAACTTTTCTATCATCCTCAGTGCTATCATCTGCATGTCTATAATAAATATGGACAAACATAGCTACTTGCCTTTGAATTATAGTATTAGATTGAATTTCCTCTTAGCGGGCGAGGTATAATTCTCCACAAAATCAACCAGCAGTATAGTGTAATTGAAATGTCTTTCTATGCTTGTGAGAGTGGCCATCAAGCCATCGAGCATGTTAGTCACATAACATATTTTGGTACAATTTTATTATTAATTTCACTCCTTAAATGCATGCACTAACTTTTTTTGTAACTAAATCTAGCTTTCCTATTTTTCCATCTTTTTAAAGAATAGTGAACATTCTAAATCTTTAAATACGTCTACTAATTGTTGTCCAAATCATGATCCAACACTTTCATGCAAAACAAATTCTTAAAAATGAAATATTTCTGCGGTTAATGCATTGTCCAGCCACAAGAACTTAAATAAAATAATTTATCATTAGATTTTCACAAAACAAACACGAAATAAACTCTCTTATTGCTTGGTGTATATCAATACCACAATCCTGTATAATCATGTTACTATGCAAGGTACAATGTATATATCAAAAAACATCATAAAAATAATGAAATTGAACATGTATTTTACAACAAGATATTAGTTGCTTATTAATTTTTACATACCAAGGTTTACATTTTTAAAGACCTTTGACTTATTTTAATATTGAGGTAACGAATAAATACAAAATTCTATAAAATTTAGTTTGTATTGTATCTAATAGGTGTTTTGGGTGTGGATCGCGAACTTTGGAACCCACCCTTAATTTTAAAACATCTCTAGAATTAGATGAAACCTAGTATTATCATTGCAATATTTTTTGATCAAAGATTTAATTTTAACATTCAATTTCATATCAGACCTGGTGAGTCATCCATTAGAAACTCAAACATTGAAGTTGATATGATCGACTTTCTATACTTTCTCTTCTTTTTACCTCTTAGTAATGTTTTAGGATGCATTTTAAAAAGTTTATCACTGTATACTTACCATTCTTTTTATTCAAAGTTGTTTTTATTAACTATAGCGATGGTTATAAAGCTCTTCTTGTTGCATTTTATCTTTAGATCGACTATTTTCCCAATAGATTGAATGGCACTAGCAACAGTAGACATAGCATGTTTTAATGATTGATCTTTTCTTTTTGGTTTAACATAAAAGCCTAACATTTTCATTACTTTCCTCATTTTTTGCATTCTCATCAATTGCATCATTAGTTGACATTGAAATGCAATTTTTTACGATAAAAGAATTTGGTGTATATTCTATTCGCATGTGTTCTTATTTTCCTCCAAGAAATTTGACCAAGAAGATTATCGAAAACACCACTTCCAATTTTTAAAAAAGTATTCTCATTAAATTCAACATCACATTCTAGATTTTCATCTTCATTTTCATCAACAGAACGGTTTTCATTTTCATTTTCATCTTCATTTTCATCAACAAAATGGTTTTCATTTTCATTTTCATCAACAAAGCAGTTTTTCATTTTCATTTTCATCAACAAAGCGGTTCTCATTTTTCATTTTTCATCAACAAAGCGGTTTTCATTTTTCATTTTTCATCTTCAAACCATCCAATAAAGCGGTTTCATTTTTCATTTCATCAACAAAATGGTTTTTCATTTTCATTTTCATCAACAAAACGGTTTTCATTTTCATCAAAATATAGGTTTTGTTTTCATTTTCAAGAAAATGATCATTTTGATTTTCATTTGCAACAAAATATTTTTCTTTTTTGTTTTCAACAAGTTCTATAAAAGTTTTATCTCTCTGACTATAGTCAATGTCAACATCATTAAGTCCAGCATCTTGTAAAACTTCTACATACAAATTTACCATTTCACTAACATGTGGATTTGAAGACGTACCTGGATTTGTGCTTATTGAAACATTCTCTTTAACATTCAAAGAGGGATTTGAAGACATGGTAGGACTTGTTTGTATAATCATATTCTTCTCCAAATTAACTCCTTGCAAATTAGCTTCATCTAAAACTATGGTATCTTCAATGTTTTCATCTTTAATAGTTGTTGAATTGGTTGCTCCACCATCGTTCATTGATTTCATTCTCATTCTTCTTTCTCTTTGTTCTTTGTCTCTCTTTTTCTCTATTTGCTTCAACTTCTTGAAGAGTCAATGTCTTTCTTCTCTTATTACGAGCTTTATCTCCCATAATTATAAAATTCTCAAGCACAAATGAATGTTAATAGTGAAATACTTCAAAATATTCAATCCAAATTGGAAGTTGAATACCTATTAGGAAAAAATTCTTCCTCTTGTGTTCCTCAAAACAAGTAGAAAACTACCACAATTCCACTTTAAAAATTGTTTTCTTCATGCTTCCTTTAAAAAATTCAATCCATATAGCAAATTGAAACATTTTGTTCCTCCAAACAAGCACAAAAATAACACAATTTCACTTCAAAAATGGTGTAGATGATGCTCCCTTTGATAAAATCAACCAAAAATCAAATTCACCACCTGTAAATACAATAACTTATGAAAAATAATTCACTTTTAGTGCTCTCGGTCGTACATGTGAAGTTGCAGACTTCACAGTAATTTTGCACAATGTATTTAAATAAAATAAACGGGATCCTGCTTACTATAAAACGGGATCCCGATTATTAAATGGGATCCCGTTTATTAATAAGCAAGATCCCGCTCTATAATCGGGATCTCGTTCACTGACATTGAATGTCAGAGCCGTTGTTAAGGTAACGGGATCCCATTTATGAAACGGGATCCCATTCCATTCACAACGGTCTGAATACTGTCGGATGGGGAACGGGATCCCGATTATGATACTGAATCCCATTTTATAATCAGGATCTCATTTTTTAAAATTTGAATTTTGTTTTGCATTGTGGTCGGGTTTTTGCCAAGGTTTTTGGTTCGAGAAAAGCATTGGAAGTCCGAACCTAGGCCTTCAACCTAGTTTGACCTGCAAGTTGAAGGCCCTAACAATGTCAAAGAAAAATACTGACTTTGGACATATGGTTGACGACCTTTTTTGCAAAATTTTCTGACGAAATTAAAACCCATTTTAGATGAAACAATGTAGATTCTAAATATGTAATTTGTTTTGCAATTGAATTATTTCTTCTATTTTTCAATTAATTTCTAATAAAATTGGTCCATAAACTTTAAATATCAGAGTTTTTTACTATTTTAATAATTTTGATCAACATAACATTTTGACAAACGGATTGCACGAGACAAACTTCAGACAATTCTTTTCAATTTGAAGAAAAAAAATCAGAAAATGATAAGTTTAGGTCATTTTATGCATGTCGTACACAACGATTTTTCAAAACGACAAATCTACATAATAAAAATTTAACAAAAAAAAAATATTCAATAAAAAATTACAAAAAAATATCAAGAACAAGCTTCACTGAGTCATAAAACTTATCCCAAAAGGATTTAGAAAAATACAATAATTTAAGTCAAAATATGGATGTCGTACACGTGCATGGTATGGTAAAAAAAATGACTTTTAAACAGTGGTTTTTAGAAATGCCTATTAAAACTCAATTTGTACAATCTAGGTATTGAAATAAATTACATATTTGGAAACTAAACTCCGAGCACTACATTTTATGATTAGTGACTTTTTTTAAGATTTTATCTCTAAGTGCTTCAAATTTTAAGGTCAAATGTGTCAAATGCTGAAAATCAGAGAAAACACTTTCACTTTTTGACTAAAAAGTGGACTCAACTTCTTGCACACACCCTACACACACACACACACACACACATATATATATATTTTAATGCTTTGTTTTTATAGTACTTGTGAATTGTGCCCTTGAGTAACTCATATGTCCATCAAAATCTATCTACAAATTGCATATCTACATTTCAACTACATGCAAGGACAATTGTATTGACCACTCTGTAGACTCCAATTTAATTAATAATTTTTGATATTTTTGAATATTTATATTAAGTTGAACAAATTCAAATAGAGGTCTTCTATACTCAACTAATCAACTACTTTCTTTTTCCAATTTCCATCATTTTGACATGGTGACAAATAAACTTAATAACTCAATAATAAATCTAAATTACCAATCCTTCTCTAACTTCATAATCCATATCTAGATATATCTCAACCAATCTAAAATTGAAAAAAAAATGATTATAAATAATTTTAAAAAATCTAACTTTTATTTATCAAAAATTACACAAGAATTCTAAACCATAAATAAAATAAAATTTTGATAAATTTAATCACCTATTAAAATCTACTTTGACACTATAATCCCATGTCAAAAACTAATAACTTACTCCATACTACAGTAATTTTGAAAGTATTTGAAATTACTAAGTAAAAAATACTAACAGCTTTAATTCTTGGAAGCATGTTAATGTTTTGAATATACCCACACTTAAGATAACCAAAGAATGTGTTATATACTCTTGAAGAGAAGTGATTTCTTCCCTTACTGTATTATGCTGTATTATGCTATCTTCTCTAGTAGAAGTGTTTCTTTCAGCAATTTATAATGCTTACTTTGATTATAATCAAACTTGAGTTTGTTACTTTCAAACTGCTTGACTTGAAAGTAAATATATATACTTTTCTGATCCATATATATATATATATATACTTTTCTGATCCATAGAACTAACCTTTACATGAGGCACTTAACTTCTCCCGCAAGCAATGCTGCTGATAACGTCCATTAAGCACACAACAATTCCAATACTCGAGCCCCTCACAATACCATTCAAAATTAATCACTTCTTGCTTTCTGCAGTTGTCACAAAACCAGGTATCATCGATATCACTGTAACCACAATTAATATTGCCAAGATTTCTGTGGACCCGCCATTCCATCATCAGCACTTTTCATAGTAATCAATTCAATAAAATCTTGAATCCATCTATGACAAATCCTTTTAACTTTCCTCTGCATGCCCATTCCTGTTTCCAAGGCATGGTCAAAGTATATGATGACGGGCCAATGGATCTGCCTACCATTTCTGTAGATGGAAAAGCTCAGTCATGTGCCCACCACTACCTAACAAATTCCACCAACTCCACACCCAAAACTCAATCTACAACCTTTATTTGGTACATTTTAACCTTTGACTTGCTGATGTGGTATGTGGGTCTTCTTAAAATTTGGCATATTTTAACTTTTGACTTACTTGGTGTGGCATGTGAGCTCTCTTTCCTTATCCTCCTGTCCCACTTACCTTTTCTTTCCATTCATCTTTTGTGATTGGTTTTTTTTTTTTTTCATTCATCTTTTTGTAATTGTTTCATCTCACCCTTAACATCACCTTTTTAAAAAATAAAAAGAATACACTAGTTCAAGCCCACTTTACCTATCCTACTAGCTGTACCATGTTAGACCATCCCACCCTACAAGCCCACTTTACCTAATGCTTACTAGTTACACCATGTTAGACCATCCCACCCTAAATGATAAGTTTAAAATATTATAATTTTTTTTTTTTTTTTTTCAAAAGCATTACATACAAGTTTAAGATATAGACTGCCTTTGAGGCAAAATTTAAAATGCAGGACACTCAAGTTGGCAAAGAATTTTCAGATGGGACAGCCATGTTGTAATTTGTGATTGACAACTTTGTAGAATGTAGAGATGTGTCAGTATCAGGTGCAACTTGTCTACAATGAATCATCTCAAAACACATCTCTCTGTTGTGGAGTTCATTAACTACGATCAATGCAATTTGGATTGATCCAACCAGGTCTCTTGTTTCCTTCTTGCTGATGTGGGATAGCAGTTTATGCTGTTGGAGAGTAGTTTATGTCGATGGACAGCATTGTTGTTGCTCTATTTTTTAATGTTTGAGTGTTGATTGCACAATTTGTTGTTGTTTTATATGCTGGTGGACATCCATTTATCTTGTAGAACTCGCTATCTGTATTTGTTTCTAGTTTATATTGATGGGCAACATTGTTGTAATTTTTTAAGGTTCTACTATTGATATCACTGTCTGTTGTTTTTTCATATGTTGTTGGACAGCATTTTAATTTTTAATCTTAACTTCATTTCTTATTCCAATAAAAAAAAAAGTTTAAGATATAGTAAGAATAAAATAGAGCTATCATTTTACATTCTAAAATCTAAAATTTCAACCTCCTCTATTGCCAATGCCAACACCAATACTAGAACCACACATATGTAAACCTCATGGAAGGATAATCAATCACCTTAGCCACATCACTTAGGAAAATTCTCATGTTTCTTATTATCCTATTTCAAACTAGAGTATGGATCTCCTCTAGTAGTACCATATTGTAAATGTGTGTCATCTTGTATGTATGCTTAAAATATCTCAATTCTTAAATGTGTATGTTAAATGTCCATATACTAAATATTTAATGTTGTTGACATATTCTAACATATCTAAAAACCAATCCATGTTTCTATATGTCATAGCTTCTAACCTATTTTTAAAGCAAATTGAAAATACCTCCATCATGTAATCCATTAGATCTTTCCCTAGCTAGCATGGAAAAATTTAATCATTTGTCCAAAGAGCCTAGGTGAAATTTATAAAAAGCCCATTTTCCTTTATAAATATATGTGACCATTGCAAACTCCCATGAAAGGAGTTCGTCAATCCCACCACCCACATCACCAAGGTGAGTCCCCCTTATTATCATTTCCTTGTTTTGAACTAGGGCTTAAATATCCTTTGACAAACACAAATGCAAATTGCAAGTGGACATATATGTCTATTTGAAATACCCCATTTCTTAAATATGTCCAAATATCAAATATAAATAATTATTGGCATGCTCTTAAAAAATATTGAGTAGCCCATGCTTCTATATGTCACAACTCACCCATTTCAAAAGTATATTGGAAATACCCCCATCATATAACCCATTAAATTTCCCCTTGTTTAATATAACAAAATTTAAACTTTTATCCAAAAACCTAGGTTAAGATTAGGAAAGGGTCAATTTCCTTTATAAATATATGACATTTACGAAAATAATAATTGCAGATTAAATTACACTAACTTCATAAATGCCCATTTAATTCTCAACGTGCTTTTTAATAATTTTAAAAATTATTTTCTTAAAAATGTAAGTGAAATGTGTGTTTTCATTATATTTTGTACAATAAGGTATTGTTTTCATTTCCTTTGAAATTGACAAAATGATTTTATATATTCAATTGTAGAATTTGTATGAAATCTAATAGAGTTATCAATACCTATATAAAAAATTTAGAGCACTTCACTATCCATGTTATTTTGATCTCTTGACCAGGTGTGCTTATATTTTTTCTTTACGAGGTTGTTAGTTTTATACAAATGACATATTTTTTACATAAGTATTTTTAAGGTGTGAAATTAGTTATCTCATTATTTTGATAAATCTTTAACATTGACAACATTAAGCATCCCTTGGACAATTGACCTTCTCATTCTTATAATAATATGCCAATGAGTAATTGTCTTCCATAACATGCATTATGATTATAATGTTTTAGATCTCTCATCAAACTTCTATTTACACTAGACAAGAAAGTGTCAAAAATTATGGATCTTCTTATTCTTAAAAAATAACAATGAAAATATTAGGAGTGTTGATATTAACATTGCAATCTTAATACTATGCTTCCTAATTTAATATTTTAATATTTTCTTATTATTTCATGTGAATCCAAGAATCAATGAAGGTAAACTTGAACATCCCACATGAGAAGAAATATTTTTTATAGTTCAATACTATTTTCCTAGGAACTTGAAATATTCTTTGCGAGGTGGCATTGTGTGGGGAAGCTTAATATGACCTATGGAAACATCTATGAAAACTTTGCATGAAGTGGAAAGAAATATAACCATTTATGGTGTTGTAAGATGTGTAAGAAAACATCTTTAATTGTGTGTAAGAAGTTGGAAGACCTTTTTGGACTTAGGGAATTATTGTTCTTCCTTCTTATGGCTTATATTTTTTTCCTCTAGTGAAGTTGAATGCCCAAGTCCATAATTTAAAAGTCTTGAAACTTCTAGAAAGATACTTGTAACTTTTGGACACAAGTTATTAGATATCATTTACATGTAGACTACTTGGCTTATGGTTTGATTCAATGGTATTGAAAACTATTTATTGTTTCTTGTATTACTTTGGGCTATAAATTGTTGCTTGGAGTAGGTTGTAGAACACAATTTTTTGTGGGTTTTAGTAGTAGGAGTTCAAAGGTAAAAGTTGTATTGGTGTAAAGCTTATTGAGGATTAATACAAACTTTGAATATCTTTGGTTGTGGATTTTTTTCTCACAGGGGTTTCTCTAAATATATCTTATGTTATGGGTTGCATCTCTTTTATGGTTATTTATATTTTTGTCTATGACTTATCACTATTTAAGTATTTGAATGCTTTAAATTTACAACATACTTTCACTTGTTAGTTATATTATGTGCAATAAATAGATTGATATATCATACAAATGATATATAATAATAATATATGAACAAAAAGAATCAAAATGGGTAGAGGATTACATTTATATAATATTTGGGGGTCTCAAAAAATGCTAGAGAAATTGCATGTATAAAGTGTAATAAAAAAATATAGAATTTCATATACTTATATAGTTTTTAGTCTCAAATACCTTAATTAAATGGTACTAAAGTTATTATTTCACACTTGAAGTCTACAAATGCACTTTAATATCACACCCCCTCTAGAAAATACATTAGAACTTGTTTAGTAGTGGTTTACCATATACAAATGATAATGATATACCTCATCATACATAGATTCCCTCATTATATATAATGGATTTCTTGGAGGATCCCTAGGTGGCAAGTAAAGAAGTACTAGCCTTGGTTGTTAACCAAGTAGAAAGAAAACTAATACATGTTATACAAAATTGAAACACCTAATGAGCTGGATGGAAAGAACTCAATTATAATTTTGGATTATATGTTTCATAAATAAAATGATACAATGTGACACAAGAAAAAACAATTTTATCAAATCAATAGGAACCTTCCAAATTGAAAGGAAAAATAAATGAGCAATGGAAAGTACTGACTAATGAGCATTGTTTGAAGGAAAGAGAATACCAAGAAATATAGAATCCAAACCAAGCACCACCAAATGCAAAGAAGACAAAAGAATTTGATAAGGGGAAAAATCAAGAAAAAACCTCAATATTATAAATGGAGGCAAAATGCTTAAGAATGATACAAAGAGAGACAGAGAGCACTTAATCCTTAAGTTTGCTTGCTTGAATGAAGAATGAGATGATAGGCACCTCAATATATAGAGGTGAGAAGTGGAGTTAGAATTAGAATGTAACTCCCAACTCAATGAATGCCACCATTCATCTATGTGTGTGCAATGTGTCAAGAACCTCTTAAACAGCAAGAACTAAAACTAAAGCAAGAACTAATTTAATAGTTGACATCTTAGCTATTGGAGCAAATTTTTCATTATAATCTAAACCTTCAACTTGAGAGAATCCCCTGGCAACTAATCTAGCTTTAAACTTGCTAACTTCATTATTTGCATTAACCTTAGTTTTATACAACCTTTTGTATGAAACAAGATTCTTACCTTGAAGTAAGGGAACTAAATTCCAAGTTTTATTAGCAATTAATGTATCATATTCTTCTTGCATATCCTTTTTCCAATGAGGTTGATCTTTAGCTTGTTCATAAGTTTGAGGATCATTTGAATGCATAATGTTAGACATCAAAGCATAATTACAATAATTTGCCTTTCTAGTTTTAGATTGTTTCATTCTAGCAAAAATATCCTCACTTTCTTGCATAAGTTTTTTTAAACCATTTAGGCTTTCTTTTAGATGTAGGGGTATCATCACTAGAAGAATAATCATGAGGAGAAATTTCAACATTTTCATTGTCACTGTCACTACGAGTAAGAAATGCATTATGAGGGTTAGGAGAATATTCAACTTGAGGATTATCCTCCACAACAATAAATTTATTTTGAGAAGATTCAATATCGTGGACTTTAGAACAATCATGAACACCATTTTTAGCAATGCATACATCTCTAGCAACTTTAACTTTTTTAGTAAGAGGATTATAAACTCTATAAGCTTTAGAATGTTCATCATAACCAACAAAAATATGATAAGAAGATTTAGGATCTATTTTTTTCTTGTTTTGTTTAGGTTTGTGAACATAAGCAATTGAACCAAAAATTCTTAAATTCTTAAGATTGGGCTTCCTAACAGACCAAGCTTCTTCAGGAGTTATATCCTTTAAAGCTTTAGTAGAAGTCCTATTAATAAAGTAAGTAGCACAAAACATAGCTTCTTCCCAAAATTTAGAAGACATATTTTTAGCATGTAACATACATCTAGCCATTTCAACAATAGTTATATGCTTCCTTCCCACTACACCATTTTTTTGAGGTGTATAGGAAATAGTTAGCTCATGCTTAATACCAAATGATTTCAAATAACTATTAAAAGCATTGTTCACATATTCTTTACCATTATCAGTTCTAGGAATTTTAAGTTTAAAACCAGATTGTCTTTCAACAAATTTATGAAATTCAGAAAATATATCAAGAACTTGATCTTTACTATGAAGAAAATAGATCCAAGTTCTTCTAGAATAATCAACAAAAGTAAGTGCATACCTTGATCCTTGGATGGAGTTATTCTCCATGGGTCCCAAAATGTCACTATGAACTAGGTGCAACTTATGGGTTGCCCTCCATGATTGACCTTGTGGAAAGGGCTCCCTATGCATCTTACCACTCATGCATCTTGTGCATACAATTTTAGATGGAACAATACTAGGCAATCCATCTACCATATTAAGTTTTTGTATCAAGGAAATATTTTTAGCATTAATATGACCAAGTCTTTCATGTCAAACATTAAAATCATTGGTAGATATTAAAGAGCATCTAGATTGAGCAAACTCATAAAATTTGAACAAATTATCATTGTCTAATCTAGCATTAGCAATGACCTTGCTTTCTTTGGATCAATAACATGGCACATATCTTTGTAAAATTCTATTCCATAATCTTGACAAAGCTTAGCAATTGAAAGAAAATTAGTCTTTAATTCATGAACAAATAAAACATCATGCAATTCACCATTAGGAACATTCACATCTCCAATTGTTTTTACTTTACGAGTATGATTATTAGCAAGTTGAAGAGGTACATTAGACATATTAGGTTGCATAGAATCAAAAACTTCTTAATGTGAAGTAACATGTTGAGATGCACCTAAATCAATAACTCATTCAAGAGGTTGAGAAACATTAAAACTACAAGTAAAAGCACGTCTAGATTGATTTGCATTGTGATGAAACTTATGATTATTAGGTTTATTTTGTTGTTGATTATTTTGCTTCATAGGTTTTTTCTCATTTTGCTTTTTAAAACAGGTATTTTTCCAATGATCAACCTTATTACAATAAGTGCAATGAGATCTCTTAAAAGAGTTAGACTTTCTAGGATCATTGTCATTTTAATGAGGTTTGTTATTATAATATTGTTGTTTAGAATGAGGCTTAAAGTTTTGCTTATGATTGGACAAAAAAGCATGTTCATTAGATTTAATATTTCCAAACTAATTCAATTTAGCTTCTTCTTGTCTTAATAAATTGCGAAAAATATCATAAGTTAATTGAGTAGCTCAAAAAGGAATAGCTAATTGAGAATGAATATTAGTAATAAATTGTTGAAATTGCCTAGGAAGACATTTTTTAAGAATAAGATGAATTAATATAAGATCTTCTAATTTTACTCCTAAACCTTGCAATTGAATATTCAAAGCATCAAATTTCAATAAAAAATTCATCCATGAATTTAAAATCAGAATACCTTAAATTTTCAAGTTGATCTTGAAGCTGATTTTTTCTAGATCCATTTGAACTATCATAAATAACCTTAAGCTTGTCCCAGGCTTCATAGGGTTTTGTGCATGTCCCAATGTGAACATATAGTTCGGGTGATATGAAAATACCTATAAGGCCAAAGGCTTCCTCATTCTTGAGCCTCCATTTTTCTTGATCATCTTTGGATGTAGACAAATCAAGCTCCGATTTGGAATCCATAGCAATATCCAAAAGATGTTTAAAATGAAAAATAAAAGATATATGAGTTTTCCAAGAATGATAATTAGAAGAGGTTAATTTAATTTCTGGAATTAAAGTTGACATTGTAAAATAAATTTAAATGCACAAAAAAATTATTAGAAAAAATAAAACTATTGTAACTTAAGAAATAAACCCCTTTGCTTAAAAATGCAAAAAATTCTAAACTTGAAAAAAATTACACTAATATTTTAAAAATAAACAACTATGAAAAACATAAAACTAATATAATTTGTTAAGTGTAAAGAATTATAAAAAACTCTATTAAATAATTATAAAAACATTTTTTCTAAAATACTAATGATTTAATTATTAATAAAAAAAGATAAAATGAATTTATTATGAATATCAGTAAAAAATATAAAAAGATTCTTATCTTTAAAAAAATAAAAAGATTTTACTTTTAAAAAAATAATTAAAAAGTAAAAGTTATTAATTTAAAAAAGGTGGGTATTCATGCCACCAAGCTCTAGTGGAAGGACTGGAAGTGGTACTCAAACACCCCTTTCAGGAACTACAAGCCTTAGCTTGGTTATCTATGGCTTTCACCCCATTTTTCTATGGTCGATAGTTTGAATCAAAGATGGCATCTCCAGTCTTCTATGTCTGTTTGGCGTAACAGGTTTTCTACCACTTGATCTGCAAGTGTTGAGCCAAAGCTCGCCCACTTTGTTTGGTGTATTCTTTTCCAAGGCTTACCAGTGGAGTCTCAGCTTGTCCACTTGGGTGTCCAGGACCATCGTTGCTCATTCTATGGGCAAGCTAAGTCGTTTAAGCATCTTTTCTAGTTTTGTACCATAGCTCAATAGCTATGGAATTGGATTCATGACTTCTTTCGACCATTCAAGCCAGAACCATTTTTTTGGCATATGATCTTGTTGGGTGATTCTCCCAGGCTTCCCACAAAGTATACCCAACTTTGGCACACTTTCAGGGTGGAAATCCTCTTCAATATTTGGAAAGATAGAAATTCCTACATATTTTCTCATAGCCAGATTGATAAACATGTTTCTTTATACTCTAAAGCAATTATTTGTTCTAATGTTCTACAAATTCAAGTGCAAGCAAACAAAGTTGTGCTTGAAGTTTCTCACATCCAGGTGCTTTTGGACCACTAGGGTAATGCCCCTTGCACTGTGGCTCATGTGCCCTCTTCGCCAACCTATTCCTGCAGTTAGTTGCCCCCACAAGGGCAGCGACGAAGTGGCTCTGCTCAGCCCCACTCTTAGGCTCCTCCTTGTCGTGACTCTCGCCCTCCTCAATTGTTGTATTCTCCTCCTCCACAAACTGACCTAGGGTGGCCCTCTAGAGGGGTGGTGGGGGGCAACAATGGCACTTCTAGGTGGCCCTTTGATAATGCTATGAAATGCCTCCTATGTTTGGACTTAGCAATCTCACCCAGCCGAGAGGATTAAAAAAAAGAAAAAGAAAAAGAAAAAGATGGCGATGGCTAGGATCCTCCTGACATCACTCCAAACCCCGTTGATGTATGGGGGAAGAAATCGAATGACGGGGACCCTCTGCCCTCTACTAGCACTACTATGGCCACCTAATGGCCTTTTATTTTTACATGTTTGTAATGTTTCTTGCTTTCTGGGCTAGTCCCAAGTGACTCTAAACTTTTGGGCTCTGCTTATGTGACTCTCGGGGTGTGCCTTTTTACCACCCACCTTTTTTTGTGAATATGTATTTTTATTTTTATTATTAATATAGATATATGCCTATTCATAAAAAAAAAGGTAATGTGGGTGGGTTGGGTGGAGGGGGGTTTAAAAAAAAGATTCCTTTTAATAAAGGAATAAACTTTAAATAGAAAGTAATTAAACTTTCATATGATTTGAAAAAAAGGTGGAAAATCAAAAAAAAAAAAAAAAAAAGGTGGGCTAAAATCAAAAGGATTTTTATGTATTTTTTTATTGTTAAAAAGATATATGAGCAAGCCTAATATTTTAAAAAAAAGTATTCTTTCTAATTTACTTTTGAAAATTTTGATTTATTCTGAAAAATAGGGCTAAAGCCCAAAAAAAATTGAATTGTTTTTGAAAAAAAAACAGATTTCTAAATATTTTTTTATTATTTAGGAGGGGTAAACACTGTTGATCTGGGGCTATGAACTGATGAGGTCTCAAACAAGGGACCTCATCCCCATTATAAATTCTCAACAATTACACACTAATGGGGTTTGAACCTTGATGGCAAGAATTACAACACAACTTAACCATTGCACCATGCCACTATTGGCACAAATTTCTAAATATTATGACATACAAGAATTTTATTTTTTTAATAGATTTAGATTGATATTGCAAAAAAAAAAAATTTTAAAAATAGATAAAATGTATCCTACACAAGGGTTAAAAGCTTTGAATTGAAATTTGGAAAACAAGATAAACTCTTATTGGGTTTTATTAAAAACTTGCAATAGAAAACTATTCTTGCACAATAAAACTAAGTTGGAAAAATAAATATCAAACAAGAAGCAAGATTAAACATTTGGCTCTTCTCCTCCTATCTTAGAGTGTCTCCAATGGTGTGCTTTTAAAACTTGGTAAACCTTCAACAATGGAGCTCACAAAGATTAGTAATACCAAAGCTCTGATACCATGAAAGGCAATGAAGAAATAAATAAATAAAAGTGTTTTAGAAGTATATCTAAAAAAAAATTAGAATAATTTTTCAAATTCATATATGCTATATATTTTTTTTAACTAATCAAAATAATTCTATTTTTTAAATATAAGATCGACCTGTTAATGTCGATACAACCGTCAAAGTTAATGAATCCACAGAAGGAAGTTAAGTCATGTCACGAACCTGAGTACTACATTGCACAACACAAGGAGACCAAGGGCACACATCTTGCAACAATCCTCCTCCAACGCAAGTGAGGGGTTCGAACCCATGACCTAGGCTCCAATACCATGAAAAGGAAAAAAATGAGCAATGGAAAGTACTAACTAATGAGCATTGTTTGAAGGAAAGAGATTACCAAGAAATAGAGAAGTCAAACCAAGCACCACCAAATGCAAAGGAGACACAAGAATTTGATAAGGGGAAAGAAAAAAGAAAAAACTCCAATATTATGAATGGAAGCAAAATGCCTAAGAATGATACAAAGAGAGAGAGAGAGAACTTAAGCCTTAAGCTTGCTTGCTTGAATGAAGAATGAGAGGAGAGGCACCTCAATATATAGAGGTGAGAAGTAGAGTTAGAATTAGAATCTAATTCCCAACTCAGTGAATGCCGCCATTCATTTATGTGTGTGCAATGTGTCAAGAACCTCTTAAGGAGTTGGCTACAAATATTCCTTAATAAAAGAATTAAAAAATAAAATGAGTCATCCTCACATGTGTGAGAAGAAAACAAGATAAAAGACTTGTAGGGATTCCTTTGGAATATTTCTACAAGTTAATAAATAATTACAATTAAAGAATACCTTTACCAAGTAAAGATTAATCTTCTAACACAAATAAATGCAGGACAATTAGTTTCTACCTGAATTGAACTAACCTAATAAGGAAATTAAATATACATATATAGGGCCCTTGACAATTTATTACATGATCTCAAGGAAATTCTTTAAAACTTCATAAAACAAAATAAATTACAAGATTGTTATTATTTTTTATTAAGAGCAAAACAAGGTTTAATAAATTACAAGATTGTTATTATTTTTTATTAAGGGAAAAACAAGGTTTGAAGAGGCCCTGAAACCCTTTATAAATAGATTTTGAAGGACCCGAATCCCTATAATAACAAAAAATGTTACCTAGGATAAACCATAGCCAACTAGTAGTCATAAAGGAAATAAACAAGAAATAGCAAATTGCTCAAATGCAAAGGAGACAGCCCCAAATCAAACCAACTTAGGAAAACACCAATCTTGAACTATGAGAAATCAGCGAGAGCATTTAGCCTAATACAACTTACATTCATTGTCTTTTGATGTAGATCCAGAATCCCATCATCATTCTCAACCTCCACCTCAATAGGAGGAAAGAGAACAAATCTGATGTAAGGGCAATAGAAGCTCCCTCACAGCAAATCCATCTTTCCCATTCAAATATTCTCCACCTTAATAGGAGAATACACCACCTCAATAGGAAGAAAAGACAAAGACCTTCCATTCTCAACCTCCACCTCAATAGGAGTGAAGAGAATTGTTGAACATACACCATAATAGTGATATGGGGTGAATCAATATTCTATCAGATCTCAAAACTTTTAGAACAAGAGAAACTTTAAACTCTACCACATAAGCAAGAACATGAAAGATAGAAACATTGCACAACACAACACAAAACTAAATGTATGTGGAAAACCCCAAAGGGGATAAACCATAGTGAGAAATACTGCTAGGATATATTGTCCTAATCTAGCCTCACAAATGAATAACAATTACAACTTTGTTTTAGGGCTACAACCCAAAGAAGCTACTACTCCCTAAAAAGAGGTTTTAGAGTCACTCCCAAGGAAGCTACAACTCCTTGTAGACTTTGTTTTAGGGAAACAACCCAAGGAAGCTATAACTCCCTGAACTAAGAAAAAACTCAGGAATGATTACAAAATGATAGTCCCTCCACTGTCTGAAACCGACAATTAGGCTCAATCCTTTTGATGGTTGTAATTTTTCTTTTCCCTTCTCTTTTTGATGATTGCAATTCTACTTTGTCACTTCTACAAATTTCTTCAAATGTCTTCTTTGTAGCTTATTGGTTCACTATTTTCAGTCTTCAAGGAGTTTTTCCTTTGGCTCACTACCTCTAGCAAACAATTAGGCACTTTCTCCACTTCCTTTCTGTCACAAAAATGTGTTCAAAATGAAACCGGACAAGAACTTACACTTCTTTATTTTCTCTTTTAGTCACCTATACAATTTTCATCATGTTGCACATTCATCATGACCTAAATCAACTAGGTTTACAATTTATAAATGATATTACATTGATTACAATTCACATGTCGGCCTACAATAGAAAAAATTACATTTCCAAATTGGCCAAAGATAAAATAGACAATATGAAACGTGTAGAGGGCAAGACCCAAAAGACTACACACAACACTAGGAAAAGGAACATGCTTTGAAGATTCCAACACATGCTTAACTTGGTCCTAAACACCCTTCACAGCTTCAGTCTTCAATGATCATCATATGTGTGCTTTGCAAATTCAAACTAGGTCAGCTTTAAGCAAGAACACATGAAACTTGTAACACATCTGCTATGGCTAGTATGCCCTAAGGTGTGAGTCTTTTATTCCATGACTTTCCTCTCTTAGTGGTGATGCCATGCGTTATGATCCCTAAAGTGTGATCTTTTATATATTAAGCAAAGTCTATTCGTTGTTTTTGTAAATCACATTTTGCAGTGGTGTTGTAACACCCCTTAAGGTTTTGTCCTTGATTTTTCATTGTTTATACACCTCCTTAGGTGAGTTTGTGCATCTCCTTAGGTGATTTTGGCATTTTTTCTTCACTTTGTTCATGCATATTGAACTTAGTGTTGTGTTGGCATAGCATCTTGATCATTTTCTAGAACCTTATCAAAGTTATCAGGGAGTATAACTTTTGGTATGGTTTTTAATGGGTGCACACCTAGTGAATAGCGGACTTCACTAGACCTAGTGTGTTTCTCATTTTTCTATTTTGTCTTGGGGACTCACCTAGTGAATATCGTACTTGCTAGAATTGGCTATGGCTGCCAAGGTCTTGAGACCAAATGGAAAGCACAAGAAAAGAGAGATGAATATGACAAGAATAAACTGTATTCAATGTCAATGATATGATATGATTTACAATGAGAGATCCCTTGGTTATATAGCCAAGGTGAGATGCAAGATGTCATAGGATTATGACAAGTGTCTTAATCATATGACATGAGACAACTAATCACACTTACGTAGGTTCACATGTAGTAGTTGTCAAAGGATAAGATAACAACTAATGACAACACCTTCTAGAAAGATTTGTTCCTATGACCTATGTAAACTTAACTGTGTAAATAAGTCCCCTAGTAATGAATGAACTAGGTACAAGACTTTATTTACACCAACACCCCCCTTAAGTGCAACTTGAGGAGTAGCAAATAATTATGAAAATGACATAAAGATGAAAGAATGGGTCCCGACTACTAAGCCATGTTAGGTACCCATGTACAAATGCAATTCAATCTCTCACAAATGGAGAAAAGGAGAAAACCCAGTGGGAAAAAACTCCTCCCCAAAAGAGAGATGAAATACAAAAAAGAAATACTCTCAATGATTCATGAGAAGGTAAAAACCCCATGTGAGGAAAAAGACCCCCCATAAGAGAGAAGTAGAAGAGAGACAAGGTAGCCCCACCTCAATGTTGAGTCTCCTGCAATGATGGTAGAAGCTCGACATTGAATGCTGAAGATGATCCAATCTCGTCGAACAACGTTCCTTCCCTTAGGAAGAAACAAAACCATGGATGTATGCAGGATATCAAGATGATGGATGGTGTATGATGGTGTCTCTAAATGATGCTCAAGTGTCTCCACGTCAATGTCGAAAGTTGACACACTCCAAACAGGCGTTCTAGGCCACACTACTAAAGAGGAAAATCCAACATCTAGTAGAGATGAATGTAGAGCACAATCCAAAGACAAGAATATCCCCTCTGAAGACAAAGAAACCTCCTCCAAATGTTGTCCAAAAGTACCCACACTCACATCAATTTGTGAAGAATGATCATGTAGAGAATGAACAAGAGGGTCAAGGTGTTCCCTCACAACAACTGAAGAAGGGTCTTCTCCATCAAAGAGAAGATGAATGCTATTGATGATGTCTCCCAAATCTGCAAGATGAGACTCCACAAACAAGTCTGAAATACCTGTCAAGAAGTCATCCAAAGTAGCCATATCTAGAAGACAATCAGGATCCTGTTGCACTGAATCACTAGGAGCCAAAACTATAGCAACACAAGCATCATCAACTGCAACAGTAGGTGGAGGAGATAGAATGCATGGCTCAAGTACTAGATCTGATGTGAGTATGCCCAAGTTCAAAAATCCAAATGTCTCCTCTAAATCATAGTTGTGATCAACAGTCAAAGGAACAATGTCACTATCAAAAGCAAAATCTGCAAAGGTATACAACCAAGATGAATGATCAACCACCCCAGTAGCAATGATCTCTCTAGTCTCCAAGTCTCGAATGATGATGAAATCAAGTGTGAACTTCACAAACCTCCCATCTCCACCATGTGTAATCTGATATATGGAAAGAAGATTGTTCGTCAAATGAGGAATACACAAGACATCCTGGAAAGTGTTGTCCCCAAAACTAATAGATCCCTTCCCTGTTACACTCATGTATGTATTGTTTCCCATCAATATAGGAGACATAGTGCAAGGCTGAAATGAAGAGAATATAGTCTGCAAAGATGCCATATGATGAGATGCTCTCGAATCTAGAAGCCATCTTCCTAATCCTGGACCTGAAAAAGCACAAAGAGCTTGTCCTTTGTTTCCTGATGTAGATGCTTGACCTTTGTCCTTTTTAGACTATTTTCAAGTAGAAAGAGAAGAAGATTCAAACATTCTAGAAGGAAAATAAATGTGATTATTTTTTAGAAGATGCTTCAACTCATCAATATCCTTCTTATAACAATAATGTTCTTCATGTCCATCCTTCTTGCAATATGCACAAAAAGGCCTCTCCTTCTTAGATGATTCTCCTTTTGAGGATAAGACCCATGTTCATTAACTTACCTTCCTCTTGGATTAGGAGATTTGCAAAGTCATCAAACTTAGGATCAACATATGATGCTCCCATAGAAAGTCGATGGGTATGAAAGCCAGAAACAAATACTGAATACTCAGGACCAAGCTTGGATAACACATTCAGAATCAATTGTAAATCCTCTTTTTCAATACTGCATTCTTTCAACTGTGTTCTTAGTTGCTTGATTTTGGAGATGTAGTCTTGGATGTGGTCAAAACATTTAGGATCAAGATTCATCAAATCATTATCAATCTGGTAACCTCTAATCTTATCTCTTTTACCATAAATTTTTTCAAAAGTCTCCCATGCCTCTTTAGGTGTATTGCATGATTCAATATGAAATTACAAATCAAATGAGACTAATGAACATATGCACCCAAGTGTTTTCTCACAATCAATCTCCCACCTTGCTAATTATTTAGCATCAGTAGATTTTTGAATGGTGTCCTTTAGATGACCTATTAGACCTTTCATCATGAGATAGTTTCATACTGATTTTCTCCATGTAGCATAATTATGTGGAGTTAGGAGTTCAATTTGAGATTTCCCCATTGCAAGAACACAAACCAAGCAAAAGAATGCAAGCAACCACTACAAGATTACCCCCCCAAATTACTCAATCAAGAAACCCCCCAAGCAATATATGATTTGGCATTTTATATTTAGTGTGTTTACAGTTGCCACTTGCCAAAAACAACAAAGTGGTCTTGATCTTGGTACATGCAAATGCCCAAAATAAGCCACAAAATCAAGTACATTTTTTGGTACAAAATGAGATCAATCTAATCATACCACTAAGAAGTACACAAAAAATCATGCACTTTCAAAAAAAATTGCACATAAAAATGTTACCGTAGGAGAAAGATATGAGTTCCCGAAGTTCCAAAATAAGGACGAAGCAACAACACCTATGGGAATTTGCAAATTCTGGAAAAACTAGGCACCAAAACCAAAAAGTGATTGCAGTAATATGTAGAGCACAAAAAATTAGCCCAAATAAAAAAAAAATTGCACAAAAAAAGGAGCTCGTATGACTGAGATATGAGGCTTCAAAGTTTGCCTATGAAAACCAAATTACAAACTGTGAGGGGGCCAATTTCTTTTAGGGTGTTGACGTCATCGCTGATGCGGAGCTGTCGTCAACAAAACAATGGATTAAATTGACGGCTTTGCGCCCATCAAAATAATATCTGCCCCACTGCCTGGAATATTCTTGTTTTGTTCGCTTAAACTTGACGGGTTCCTGCACGTCACATGGTCAGTGGAATCTGGCTGAGGAATCTTTGACTTGTCGAAATATTCTGGATTCTTTCACCGCCGGATTGACTTGCCGCCGATTTATAAATCTTCTCTGGATTTATCAATGTCACCGGATTTTGATTATTGGCCCGCTTTTTTTATATCGCCGAATATTTATTTGAACGTCAGCTTTGTGGGAACGGTGATGGGCCCACTCGGGTACGATGGATGGGGACAAGGTACAGTCTGCGGACTGTACCTTGTACTCCGCAGGAAAATAAACTTTTGATTCTTTTTGTTTATAAAATCTTTTCAATAGACAATAAAAACTGTGAATTTTTATTTTTACAAAATGTTTGAAAAAAATTTGTCAAAAAATCGTACCAGCGTAATTATGACACTTGGGGGCCGTACGGCTCTCCAAGCAAAAATAAATTTCCTCACCTGACAACTACTCCGAATTGGATGAATTGACAGTCGACCTTAGGGTTTTTGGCCCTTCTCAACGTGATGGCAGGGTCGGATTTGACCCAAAATGCTCCAAAATTGCAGCTACCTTTTGGATCTGGCAGCGACTCTTCAGCTTCAAACCCTCATAGTTTTGGCCTTGTATGCCCAATTTGGACGAAACAAAAGGAAAAAACAACTTTCTCAAACTTTCCGAACACAATGGTGAGCTTAGATTTGCACCAACAAGCTACAATAAAGAGCCAAAAAATGGAACATCCCCAAATCTGGTATCTCTCTTCAAAAAAAGACTCTCCAATGGCACCCAACCCGCTCTGATACCATGCTAGAATTGGCTATAGCTGCCAAGATCTTGAGACCAAATGGAAAGCACAAGAAAAGAGAGATGAATATGACAAGAATAAACTGTATTCAATGTCAATGATATGATATGATTGTACAATGAGAGATACCTTGGTTATATAGCCAAGGTGAGATGCAAGATGTCATAGGATTATGACAAGTGTCTTAATCATATGATATGAGACAACTAATCACATTTACTTAGGTTCACATGTAGTAGTTGTCAAAGGATAAGATAACAACTAATGACAACTAACAACTTCTAGAAAGATTCATTCCTATGACCTAAGTAAACTTAACATGTGTAAATAAGTCCCCTAGTAATGAATGAACTAGGTACAAGACTTTATTTACACCAACAGTACTTCACTAGCTCATGGTGCCATTTGTTTGTGATTCACTTAGCAAATATCGAACTTTGTTATTGTGTGTCATGAATGCCTTAACATGGTTGTCGAGCATAACACAACTTGCTTGCCAATAGAGCTATGTATTTCATGAGTGTCTAGCATATCACACCTTGCTAGCCTTGTGAAACTCATCATATTGCACGGACACCTAGCATAACACAACTTGCTAGCTAGTAGATCCATGTGGCTCATGAGTGATTTGGCATAACACAACTTGCTAGTCCTCATGGGAGCATTCATTTATTCAATGGATGGCGTTTGGTATTTGAGACAATTTAAAACTGAAGTCTCTTTGCCTTGCCGACTCGAATCCTTTTAGTGCTAACCTTTTGTTTTGTGTCTTTTGTGTGTTTTCTTCATGTTTATATTGTGTACGTGTTCATTTTATTTTCATCTATATGTTATGTTATATGTTTTCATCATATATGCTTTGTGTTTTCTCACATGTATGTTTGTGTATGTTGTCTTGTTACATTTAATACATGTGTGTGTCCCTTATTCCTCGTGTTGTTTTTCCATAGGATTTTGGATCCTAGGGGCTTGTACACTCTCCCTTGATCCTTTGATATCCTATCTCTTCAACATTTGGACAATCAAACCCCTCTTGACATGAATTTTTCTATAACTTTAGTGTGAGTATGAGCATAAGTTCATACTCTCACTAAAGTGGAGGCTAAATGTAGCATCAAAAATTGTTACCCTTGACAATTTCACACTATGTTTTGTCCCCTTTAAATTATTGAGCCTAATTAAGCCCCTAATTTTCCAAATTATGCACTTTATAGCCTATTTTTACCGTTTTTCGAGAAATTGCAAGCATGGAACAAATTTATTTATTTAATGTTTTGCTCCCAACATCTTACTTCCTAGAAAATAGGGCTAGGACTGGGATGCCCTTAGGCATCTAAGTCCCCTTATTTTGTCAGGATCCAAATTTGAATATGTTGATGTCGACATTTTAACAATTGAAATTCAAGTTGCAAATGTCAGTGATAGGGATTTAATTTTCGAGAAATTAGAATAACTGCCTATAAATACCTAGTTATTACATAATTTGAAATGTAAAAGATCTAGCAAGCAATCATTGGGAGAAATTATTGTCAAGAGCAAGTTAAGAGCAGTATTTCAAAACTTTATTGCATTAATTCAAGATCCAAGCATCATGCCAAAGTGTGTGTTAGTTCATGTTTTTATGTTATCATTGTTTGCGAAGGCTAACCCTTTGTAGGTCTCCAAGCAATTCAAACAAGATCCAAGACCTTGAGGTGATGTGCATGACTATAGTCCTTCAAGGAAGCCATTGAAGGGTGGTGAGTTGTACTAACACTTTGTTGATTCATCATTTTTTCCTACCATTTATTTTTCCTATCATTGACATTGTCATTGTGGAAGTGGAAACACTAACAAGAGGTTTGACTAAGGCAAGCCCCTAAATGGCACAACCTTTCCTCTCTTTGATTGTGCAGGTTTCATGTTTGAAGGAGATTGAAGGAAGCTTGAAGATCCATTGCCCATTGTTACATTCAAAACCCTGCATCTTGTCAACTCACAGAAACTCACCTACATAATTATTTGACAATAATTCGACAAATTTGCAAGCAGGAATCGGGAGCTCAAATCCATCATCAAAGGACTACAAAAACATATCCAAGACACCCCTTACAAGGACAAAGACACCCTTGAGCGCCTATGTCCTATTCTGATTGATGACAAATTTTTAGGACAAGTACATAGCACTCTGCCCTTCTCAGATCTACCTACAAATCCCTGTTACAGTCTGTCAATTGTCGGAAGCTTTCATTTTCCATATTAGGGCAAGGCGAATCAATTCTAATCCATTTTGAAGGCTCAAAAGGATCAAATGCATATCTAATTGACTCACCTTCATGGTTGAAAGTCAATTTGAACAACTTGTTGATTTGCATCTTAATGTACCCTTGAAAAAGGAGTAAAATTAATCTTAGGCTTGGACATTAAATTTAAGGTTCCCTTTTTCTATGTTACAATTATAATTCTTCTTATTAGAGGGGCTTCACAAGTTACACGAATGCAAAGATTATATTCCATGTTGCATCACTACAGCTAGGAGATCTCTCTTGAAAGACATGTCTATCTTGGTATCATTTCATCAGATGATGGTGTGCTCTATGTATTGTTGTGGTCAAGCTTTGCTTGTGCACAATTTGTGCAAATGTACATTTCCATTAAAAAATGAGTATCTTGGTGTGGCATGGGACTTTAGGGGTGCCTTAAGAGTGGTTCTATGTCATATATTTGTGTTTTGATCTCCTTGGCAATATTTTATCTTCTTTGATGTATTTATATACTTGTGTAATTGATGTTACAAGTGATGTGTTGTATCATCTTGGTTATTTTGATGTGTGTTGAGAACATGTGGTGTGAACATTTCTATTAGTTGTATATTTTGGATCTAGAGTTTCATCATTATGTGATTACTAAGGAATGTACTAAACAAGATGATCATTAGTGTTGTATGTTGCCACACTATTGGATTAAATATGGATATTTTTTGTTGTGACTAATGGATAGGGAGAAAAGGAACTTCCTCTAATTGTTGGTTCAATGCCTTCCCCAATCAACATCAAGAGCTTGAAGGCTTAGAGGGATTAGCTTGTGGAGATGAGCTTTGAAGCGCAAGCTTGGAGACTTAGAGGGATTGGCTTGTAGAGTTAAGCTTTGGAGTGCAAATAATATAAATGTACATTATTTATGTCCACTTAGCATATGTAGCCTTTGGCTATTGGCCTCTTGTATACTTGTATACTATATAGAGAAGTTGTAGTTCTTGCCCTATTGTATAACTAGTCATTGAAATGTACTTGATGGTATTTCTATTGTACTTCACTCCATCAATCATTGACAAACATTCATGGACGAACAACCACCAAGTTTCGAATCAATGGTTCATTGATGAATGGTAACTAGTGTTCATTATGATGTTTTTATATTACTTGCATAATTTTGCATATTTAAGTAATATTTGTGTAAAACAAAGAAAAAGTGTAGTTGCATTTTTGGGGTTATTACAATTTCACTAATATCATATTGATCTCCTCCATTCTACTTCTATTCATTCTACATTCTCACATCTATTATAAATATTTGTGCTATTATGTTTCTATGATAAGTAATTTCATTACAAAATAACACATATATCAAACTATAAAATACACTAATAAAATGAGATGGATTCAGGTATGCAAAATATTCTTTCTCCTACTCTTTTTATCTGAATGGTTCTAGGAGTTTTTTTATTAGACAAAAATATCCCAGGAGAAAAGCCCCAAATAACTAAACACTATACTAAAAATCAACAACATTTTTTAATGTATAAGTAGAAATCTATCAAAGACAATAAAATAACTAACGTTCTTCTCTAATAACTTTATTTTTCTTCTCTAACAAGTAAGATACATATCAGTAAGGGAAACAATTTGAAGGTACATGTTGCATCAGAAGTTTGAAATTGTTTGTTACTATATGTACAATGTGTATTATCACACACTGCCAAATTAACACAATTTATCAATTTAATCTTAAGAAAGAGTCATAATGCTCTTGCCAAACTAATACAATTTATTATCTTATCTCAAAAAAATTGACTCCCAATTTAATCTATTTACGAGTCCTGCACAAGATGGCAACCTTATTTCGTTCTGTTAATAAGAATTAGTGAGCAATATGGACGAGCTTTGCCAATTAGGAACAGAAAACACTTAACAAGGAGAAAATGGCCACTGTCACTCTATTTGAAGGACAACTTTTCCTCGTAAAACTTTGCTTTCTCTAACACGATGAGCCTCCGCAGCTTCTGCCAATGGGAATGTCTTTCCTACAGGTATCTTCAATTTCCCCACTCTACTCAATCTTGCAATCTCTTCCAAACCTTCAGAATCAGTTCTCATAAAGGTCCACCAGTAATCTACAATTGAAAATTAAGTTACCATAAATGTCTTAAAACAAGTTGAATAATGAAATGTGAATTTCCAAATGAAGTGGATTCATTGAAACAAGTAATTACCATATGACAAAATAATCACTAATTTACAGATCAAAAAAGCAACTAGAGGTCCCAAATAATTTAGATAAATAAAACTATTGATAGATGTTCCAAGGAACATACACAGACATATTCCTAATAGACAAGTAGGTGTTTCGATTATTTATATTCTTCTGTTTGGCAAGATCTCATCAATCTGAAAACATGGAGGTAGGTCTATTATCAACCTTTTGGAGGAAAACTATTTGATTACATAGCACCAAACAAAACAATTAATAATGTGTATTCTCTCAACACAGGTTTTTTACCACATCAATATTTTAAGACTGGATCCATATCTGGCCCCACTGTCTCTATGCTCTTACATCTTTCATTGTTATCAAATCATTACTGTTCCATCAAATTTGGCTTTTCTTGTGCTAACAATCGTATGTCTAGAAGAAAATAAGTAAACCATTAGCTATTATAAAAGATATAACTCAGTTTACACTAAGTAGTTCTTCACATATCATTTGTAGTTGTATATTTAGGTCAATGAATAACCCACTTAACACACAATAATTCTTGAGTTTACTTGAGTGATCAAATCTCAGAAATGGTTTCCCATTCTACGGAAAATGAGATGTCATTCAAAGATAAAAACTGAAATTTCCACATGCCTATGCCAAATAACAACACTACCTATTGCAATGTAAACAGACTATAATATAACATACATAGATTGTAAACCAATATCATTGATTGCTTTATTCATTCAAGATAGAGCTTGTAGAAAATGTAACCCAGGTAGGGTCTGTCCAGATCAGACTATCTTCTCTAACTACAAGAAGCATATAGAGTGCCTGAAAATTGCCAAATGGAACACAACCGTTGGCAACTAAAAACCAAATCCTAGCAACTTCCCATAAGCTGACAAACAATTAACATAAAATCGATTACAACTTAAGTACCAAAACATCATATATTAATTTATACAAACTACTGATCCCCTTCTAAGAGAAAAGTGAGTTTCCAACAGAAAATAAAAACAAAACAAACAGTTTCACTGGGTATCAAGCGAAGGAGACGTCCTTAGTGGCAGCACTTCAGCATCTATTAAAATGGAAGGTGTAGTTGAAATGCAATGATTTCACACTGCCTGGAGGTTTTGAACATTTGAGCAGCTTCCATGAGTTTCTTATGTACATAATCATGGACTTCAATAGTACTAGCAACTTTCATTTTGAGCTGCTCCATTTCTTCTTCTGCTGCTGTCAACTTTGTTTCTGCGGTATTGGTGAGTTGAGTTTGTTGACCCAAATGCTCTTGGAACTGTTTTTGCTTATCCCCTAACTCATCGTGTAAATTTTCAAAAGTCAAGGTTAATTGATCGACCCCCTCTAAAGCCTTTTGCTATGCAAACATTTCAAATTGCAACATGAGATACTAGTAGCGGTAATGATGCTCTATTGAATATAAAGCTAACAAGATGTTCCCATCTGAACCTCCAAAGGAGGGAGGAATCTAAACCAGTAGCCAAGTGCTTTGCATTTCCTGGGGGAGCTATTATGGCCATCCTTGGTTTAAAAATATTTGGATGAAATCCAAATGGCATTCCCCCTCAACCAACTTCTGAATTCACAAAGCCTCTTGTATGACCAATGGAGAGTGTGCATTGTCCAATCCCTCCACAATATCAGTCATTCCAGGATTACAAGGGCCATAGGCTTTAGACTCTAAAATAAATTATTGTACAGTTCCTAGTGGATTGATAGGATTTGACTCGTACAGAAATCCTCCCTAGATGTTCCTCTAAAGGGCTATATGGTGCAGAATGTGTGGGAGTGGAAGAAGTAATTTGTATTGGTGACTGTAGTTGTTCAGTATCAAGGCTATCACTCCTTCCTACCTCAGATGGTATAGAAAAATCTCATGGAAGTTCCAACATAGCCAGCATTGGACTCTTTGCAGGAATGTCTTGAGTTTCCAATGGAGTTCCTAATTGGTCAAGCCATTCTTCAATATGTTGAGCCTCATCACTATTAGAAGGGTTCAGTGTTGGAAATGCTGTAGGAAGAACCTCTATCTCTACCTCTTTGGGCTTTTCTTTCCATTCTTTAATCTTTTTTTCTATGGCCACATCTTCTTCAAATGTTGTATCATCTACTTTGTGTTTTCTTTTCATAGTATTAGTTTGAGTGCCCTCTTGCCCTCTTGGAATACCATAGAGATTTCCATTGAAAAATAGAGGGCTACAAAAGAGTCATATCAAAAATCAAGTCATAATTCCCCGTCTATTGCCTAAGTGTAAACTGCATCAAGGAACAACCCTATAGCACGTTGAGTCATATGAAAACACTTATGTTTCATAGAGATGAAATCATGAATTCAAATGCTTAGCAACTCGTCCCATTTAACTCCCTGTTTACTCAACACTACAATGTACTCTTATCATCCATACAAAAATATTTAAAGCTATTGTTGCCCCCATCAACCTTCTTTTGATCAAACCCAAAATGCATCTCCATTCTCCAGTGGCCAAGTATGTAATGTCCCCTCTCTAGGCGTGGCCGAATTAATATTATTTTAATTAAATGCTAAGATTTTTTTTAAGTTAAATTAAAGACTTAACTTAGTGTTAATTAAAGTAATATTAAAAAAGGAGATACAAGATGTTTTTTAAAAACAAAAAGGTGAAGTTCTATTTAATATTTTTAATTTTGGGGGTCATAAAGAGAGACATAAGAATTAAAAATTAAAAGAAAAAAAGGAATTTCAAGAATTGAGGATGGGAGTTACGAAAGGGGAACAAAAGTGAATTTTGGGCACATTTTTCAAGAGGCATGAATTTTGGAGAAGAGGAGGTTATGCTGCTTATGATTCCAGAACTTCATGAAGACACAAACCTTCATGAGGATTAATATCTTCGAAGTTGAAAGATGCTTCCTGGATGATTGCTGATAGTCTCATCTCAGGGACTATGTTGGTGTTTAGAGTTTTAGTGATTTTCAGAGGTTCTTTCTAGATATTATTATTGTATAAGTTCAAGCATTTATTGCAGACCATTCACCCTGATTTATACCTGTTCATTTATTTTTCTAAAGATGACCTTGTGAGGATGTACAAGCCAGAGGGAATATATATATATATAAATTGGGGCTGTACCAAATAGAAGGCCGTATGTTTCAGGAGTTAAATAAGTCGTACAAAAGGGGGAGTAGAAACCCAAAGCATTGAAGTCTTTAATCGAGTCACTAGAGGATGACGTGGAAAAGGAAGGGGAACCAGCTTACAGGGAATGGGCACCATACAAATTTAAACCTTCAGCAGAGATTCCCTACAGCCGTACAATGTCTTTATGAGTATTTTGAATTTTCAGGATCATTGAATATTGTTAAATGTTCAAAGCATATTCAAAGTAAATATAATTTGACAATTACAGGAGTCAGAAGAAGATTGCAGGAGATAAATAGGAAGTCAGGTTTCAAGTTCACCGTACATCTTAGAAGCATTAAACGTTTAAAATGCCTTCTATGTTCAAAATTCACTCAGCCATACATTTTACTGAAGAGTCCATACTATTGGAAGCTGACATACATTAGTAAGGAGTTGTCAAACTACCTGGGAGGCATCCATACAGATTGCTCAAAAACTAAAAGTGTCATACAATCTTTGGAGTTCTTTGAAAATTACAGGTCAGGAAGAAAATAAAATGTGTTTATTTTTTAGTTAAAATATTAGTTTTCTGAATGTCAGAAAATAAATCGTCATCAGTTTCTGTGGAGATTATTGTAAGTGTTTATTGAACTGTTAACAATTATGCATAAACAATTGACTGTCTGAAAACTGTTTGACAAAATACTTACCTGATAAACCTTGAAGACGTGCAAAAAGAATTGAGTCTGAAAATTGGGGTTAGACATTACAAAGTATTCCTTCTTTAAGCCCGTGTTCCCTTTGGCCACATCTTCGTGAGTTCAAGTAGTTAAATTGGACCTGCATAATGTATGCAACCACCAAGTCCTTCTACACCTATGTATTGTCGGTGGGTTTTTGAACCAGGGGTCCTATGCAAGGTACACCAAAAACTCTAGAAAATCTTCACAAGTGTATGAAATGTGAACTTCCTAGTTCATGTAGAGCACATATGAATCTTTCTTTTCCCTGCCATAGCTCAACACCATCCAAACCAAACATGGTTGAAAGTCACATATACTAAAATAAGGCATTTGTAAAATTTTGTCCAACTTTGCTGCACATAAAGCTACTTTCAATTCATGTACATTAGTTTTATTTTCCCACCACAATTGACATTCATTTGCAGTGAAATTTTCCCAACTCAAGGGTTTTACAGTTGGTCCTGTTTTACTTGCTTCAAATTCTATTTACAAATTTGTTCCATAACAGCATGATTAGCCACTTCTAGTTCAAGTTAGTGCCTACTCTTTATCATCTAATTAAGGCTCAGCCATACTGCATTCTAGCCCAATTCTCAATTCAATGGTTTGTTGTTTCCATGTCAAAGTGGTGTGTTCTTGGAGTATACATACTTTAGACCAACTCACCATTTCCCATGCAACAAGCCACATTGAGTTAGTCCAATCCACTCACAAAGAACCACCACATGGCATAGGATCTAATTAGATGTAAGGCCATTTGGACTGTTATGTGGACTAGCAGTTTCCACGCATTAGGCACAACTAAGATGGACCTAGACACAAGTGAATATTTGCAAATATAGTAGATAAAGGTTCCAAAAGAAAACAGCTCTATATCTATGATTGAAATCCATATGAATATGAAATTCCTTCTTTACTTGTACCTAGTCACCATGGGTGCCCCAATACCATCCATATAGAGATAGGAAGATGCTCTCAAGCTCCCAAGCAAGAACTAGTTGACGCCCTCTAAGGCTATGGGCTTTCCTATCTATAGTAGCCCTCAACTATAAAGTATTGGACTAACTAATTGATTACATACGTAACATCACATCATATGGATAGACAAACCCTTTAGCCTAGCTCTATGGAAATGTCAAAATGATATGGCAACTCCCCTCCCCTATAGATAGGGAGCTAAGCTTCTAGATCTCTCCCAAGAGACCCCCTCTAAATTGAAAATATTGTCGAGACCTATATATGATTAACCTCAATAGTGTCAAAATTAATCGACCTCCTACATTTTCATACTTCTCAAAAGCTTTATCAAGCCTTGTTTTCCAAATCTTTGGTATTGACACTAAATAAGATGAACTACCTAGGTTTTGTTTACTTTTATTTCTTTCAACCATCACTACCTTAGCAAAACTTGAATTTTTAACTACAAAATACTTGCCATAGCTCTGATTTGGTGGGATACTCTATTTACTCTACTATCTAATAGAATTTATAATTGAAATAATAAACAAAATTAAGAATAAATACCAAATAGAAGAGTATGTTTACTCACGGAAGTAACTTGATTGACTAATAGAGTAAATGAGAATAGAACTTACAAAAACATACATATCAGGTACTCACAAACGCATAGGTACAGAACAATAGTATTCTCATTCATTCAATGGAAATAAGTACAGTATACAAAGATCTATGTTGTCCCCAACTACAAGTGAAACAGGACATATATAGTTGCTGACGTTGGTTCAAAACACCAACTGTCGGGAACTACCCAATACAACTAATCAAATGGTCGAGGACTTAACTCCTGATAACAACACATAATATTAAACATTTGCTGCATACATTAATATTTACTTATTTACTTATTTGGCCGACTAAAACAAGATAATTACTTTTGGCTGACTACATTATCCCCCCAAAAAAGAAAGTCATCTTCCAAATGACAAAACAATAAAATGGGGGACTACATAAGAGAAAAGTATCAGTGAGGAGGGTGAGAGAACGCCATTGGATGTACGAAGGACGTGGGTGTGGTAGTTGTTAACTGCTGCAAACGCTGGAGTTTTTGGTTTGCTGCCAACTATCTTTCTCTCGCAATTTTGACCATTTGTACTACCTTCGTGAGCTTTGTCTTCATCTTCTCCAACTCTTGGCTCCTTCCCTGCAACTATCTTTCTCAATCAGTTGGGCATCCCACTCTGCTAGTAATCTGTCTCTCTCAACCAATAGGGCATCCCACTCAACCAATAATCTATCCCTCTCTGCCATTGCCTGCTCGAGAGTTGTGACTCATGAGTGCTCTGCTACGGTCACATGAGCCAATTGCTCATGTGACTTATGGACATGGTCCGCTAACTCTCCTCTAATGTTCTTGGCCTATGTGAGTGCTTTGTCCCTTGCCTGTGTAGCCTCTTCAATGGAAGTCATCTGTCGTCGCCATATGAGGAACAAGTCCTTGTAGCACCTCTCCATGCCATAGAAGCCTGCAACCACTCGGTCGTGCCTCCCTATTGCAGAGGGTCTAGTTGGCTACCAAGCAGCCAACATCTCGATTGTCTCCACTCCTAGGCACCCATGTGAAATGAAGCACCAAAAGAATTCACCCTCACACCCCTACTGCATGAACACCAAGATCCTCTCAACCTCCTATGCCACTAAGGGTCATGCCCAATGTCTAACTGTTGCCCAATTTCTCTGACTTTGTACATCACCCTTGCCATCCCCTACAGCTTGCTCAAGTACCCCTATGCTGTACCGAGAGGGTCATGAGCATTTGGCTGACTAATTTCCACAAATAGCCCCTCGAACTCATTCGCACTAGACTCCTCCCTTTCACTTAATTTTGTTGGATGTGATTTTGGTTGTGCTAGTCATGAGGGTGTTGTACATGTTGGCCATGAGGGTATTGTGCGTGTTGGTCGTGAGGCTAGCCAAGCTGATTGTGAGGCCGGTGGCTCTGGCCGTGAGGCTGGCTATGAGGTTGGTTGTTCCGACTATGAAGCTAGTGGCTTTGTAGGGTGAGTGACCTCCATGTTGATTAACTCTCGAGGTGGCTCTAGCAACAATGGTGGAGGGGTGTTTGTTGGTGCACCCATCTCTCCCAACCATGCGTCGAGCTTTGCATCCTTCTCCGCATCCTCATCTGCTACAAGTGGTTTCCCTGGTGGTGGTGGCAGTACTAGTACTGTTGTTGGTAGTGCGATTGGCTGTATAGGTATGGCAGGCTGTGGCTACATTGTCAACTATACAAGAATTACCTCCTTGACGTCTTCCTGTGAGTCGGCTTCTACCAAAGAAACCTCCTTTGTACTCATCTCCTTCGATGAAGAGGACAACTCGATCACCTCATGATCATCTCCACTAGGTGAAGGAGGTGAAGTGTCTTGCATGTTTCCTTCTCTTCGCTGCTGGTGGTGTCGGGTGGGGTGTTTCTTCTCCTGCCATCTATACCCCCAAATTAGCCAAGTAGAATGTGGTCGGCCATCCTGCATCCAATTGGTCGACTGGCTGCAATCTCCCCCAATTATCTAAAGGCACCTACGTATATATGGCGTCAAGTAGCAGCCCAATGGTGTGCTATAGCATATAGAAAGCTTTGTGCTTCAAGCACAAAAACTCCTATATCCTCTATGAGAGTATGTTGGCCCAATTGTACACTTGCATGTACTCAGCCTCGACACAAGTGTGATCATCCAAATGGCAATGTTGGACACTTTGCTAGTGCCAGTTAACCAACACATGATCAGATCTAAAAGACACTTTCATTTGACATTGGCAAGAAAGTTCTTTTGTAACCCTCTGTTTTTGACACTCCATATACTGCCTTTCTCTTGTTGTGTGAGGTCAGATCGACACACTCTTGCCAGGAGGTTCTCCTTCATTTGCTTCAACTTTTTTCCCAAAGGCTTAGCCGTTGAAACTTCTCGAGAGGGTATCCCAAATACCCTAGTGAACTCAAGCGATGCATAGGAAATGGTCACCTGACAACCTCTGTAGTTGATTACAGACTTACGAGCATGTCTGTCATAATGCATTGTTGGCATTTAAATTCGCAGCTCTAGAATGTGAATTTGAAACAGACAACTATGCACAGATAAACTGCTCTTCAAATTAGGAGGGGAAGCTCCCTCTTGCTGATGATGCTTAAGGAAGTAAACTAAAACTAAGTTGCCTATCTTTTTGATCAGCTAAGAGCACAAGGTTTATAAAACTCAAAGTGTCGTAGCTAAGATTTTTTGATTAAGAATTCCAACTACAACTAACCTACGCTAAAGACGTTTCTAATTTCTCAAGTAATACGTAGAGCAAGAGAATTAGAAATGAACAAGGTTTGATTCTCTGACAAAGCACTTAAATAAACTCTCCTTCCAACACACATCTACTTAAATAAACTCTCCTTCCAACACACATCTACTTACTTTCAATGCAAGTTGAAATTAAAAATCATATAAGCATAACATAAATAACGGAAATTTAAGACATTATATCGAGGCAAAGGAGGCTCAAGACTTTATTTCTCAAACTTCTGGAACAAAAGATTACACTAAACACATGCACGGAACAAGAACTTGCAGCTAAAGAGGCTTGCAAACTTGTTCTTACACAAAGGGAACAACAATTACAACAACTACTTGCTAGCTAAAAGAGACTCAACAATTTGCTATCATAAAACAATTGAACAACATTGAATAACAAATAGAAGGCACTATGGGCTCAGCGTTTTGTTATCACTAGCATGGTTAAAGAATAAATGAGCAAGACTGCTCTTATTTATAGATAAGCAAAGGAGTAAGGAACCCTAAAATCTCCTTGCTTTTACAACTAGGGCTTGCTCAGCAAGCAAGCTTTATTTCTAAATCTAAAAGAAGATAACATCTAACACCTAAGAAAGCAGGAAAAGCAGGAAATGCCAACTATTACAATTTATCTTCTTTCTCTTCCTCAAAGAATAGATAAGAATTGTTCCAAGAATAGAAAGAAAGCTTCTAGATGAAAGCCGCTTTAAATCTCAATCACATCTGCTAAAAAGTAGGAAACTGTGTCCCAATCAGGTGCATCTATACCATCAATAGCAAAGTTGCGCTTTTCTAAGATATCCTCTCCATCTGCAATTGATCTCAGAAAATCTTCAACCTCATTGGCCGCTTTTTCAAACTTTGTTGACATCATGGAAATGTGGTTCATTCTACCACCAACTGAATTGTTGCCATCATAGCTGCGAACAACACTCTGAAATTGTGTTTGTACTTCATCAAGCCCAATGTAGGAACCATCTTCAAGACTGTATCGAGAAGGAATCTATGTAACAAACTCATTGATGAAAATAAGAGCTTCAATCACCCTTTGTCTGTAGGCAATAAACTCCTCGGATATCCTCTTGTACGTTTTAATCTTGAAGACATGATGCTCTCTCCAAGCAAGGATCTGCCTCTTGTGTTCTTTTGAAACCATTGAACCATAGGCTATATCCAAATCTGCAATTATGATTTCATGCCTTGGTTTCAGCCATTGACTATTCAAACCCTTGAATACGTTGATGTAGCTCACGAGCGTTGTCTCTCAACTGAAACATTTGTGCTACGATCTCCTTTCCTCTGACGATGAAACTCTCGATCCACTCTTGAGTTTCCTTCCCACATATTATGAGTTGTCTCAACTGATGATGATCAGTTGGTGTCTCTAAAACCTGGGGCAGCAACTGAGTAACCTGTGAAGAGCCATGGACAAGGTTAGAAATATAAAGCCCGAGTTGTTGTATTTCAGCCTTGAGGGTTGCCTTGTCTTCTCCATCTTTGAGCACTCTTTCTTGAAGGCTTTCAAACACAACTCTGAATAAACTGACATCTACATGTCTGGTGTTTTTACCAAGATTAGCCTTGACCATCACGAAGTCAACCATATCAACTTCATCTCTGTTCTTATCTTCAGGAGGTATAGCCGTCTCCATGATTATCTCACCATCAGGATTCCTCTCAAAGTGAACTTGCTTCTTTGCTTTCTTCTTAGGCGGTTCCTGATAGATGTTATCAAGGTCATCAAAATCCACCTAATATGAAGTTCTTCTTCTTACCCTTCCTAAGGAGCTCTCAAGCCAAGACACGGTAATATCTTTACTAACTTCCTTAGGAGGTACAATTGCAACTTCTTCATCTTCTTCAATATCCAGGTCGATGTGAATCGATGAAGACCCTGTCAAAGGTATAGAATCATGTGTTAAGGGCAGCTCCTCTGCTTCTTTCTGAGGTATGGGCTCTTCAGGAGGAGCTTCTACTTCAACTGTTGATTGCTCCTGTATGACAATACCTGAGAAGTCTAACCTTCTTACGTTTTTCTTTGATCTGCTACTTTTCACGCCTTCTTGAGACTGACTTACACCTTTCCCTTTTGATTGTGCTCTGGAAGAGGAGGGAAGTGATGGTTGTGTCCTTGGCGGCTCTGCTGCTGGAATGGAATTTTTCCTTTTGAGAACTAGGAAAACTTTGCTATACTCGAGGACTTGTCTTGTCCTGTCTTCAATTGAGAGAGATTCTTTATTGGCCCAATTGACCTATGGAAGAGGTTGCTCTTCAATTCTCTTCTGAGCATACATCAGGAGAAGCACATCTTCATCATCATCAGATAATCCCTCGATATCCTCTGATAAGCAGTCTTTCATCTGGTGAAGAGTGAACCTATTGTAACTACGCCTCCGCACCTCAAACTCATCTCTGCAATTTGCCCAAAAATCTTCAAGAGCGGGTAAATGATCATAGTTCTTCTCTAGTCGGTTAGCATAGACGCCATGAGGGTCGTAAGATCGTCTTTCGCTATAAGGCTTGAGACCAAGTTTATCCAACTCATCTCCCATGGTCTTAGCATCTGTTGCTATTCTGCATGTATAGATTCCCAACCCAAGTGGAAAACTGAGGGCGGGTCTCTTTTTGTTCCTCAAGACTGTGTGGACTTCACGTGCTTGCCTTAAAAATTCCATGAAGACAACTTCATCTAATGGGTACCTCGTCAACATGAGTGGAGCGCCGGAAAAGCCATAGATAGGTGAAAGTAGGAAACTGTATAAACCAATCTGCCCACTCCACCATTGCTGCCCTGGCAGTTGATGAGATACAAACGTGCAATTCATTGTCTAGGTCTCACATTGTGTACATCAAGAAAGCCTCATTCACCCTCTTATAATGATGTAATGACTTTGTGAACTCCAGCTGAGGGTAAAAATTGTAGATATGTTGTATGTTCAGAGATCCTTCGGTGTTCAACCCTCTGAATTGACCTTGGAAGGCCACTAGGTAGACTAGGTAAGAAACCATATGGAACTCATGAATCTGGAAGTATTCTGTTATCTGCTGATGGAGGCTGTCACTGATCAAGGTCGCCCAATCATAGAAGTCAGTCCTCTTCATGATACAGGGTATAGCATAGAACATTCAAGGTTGAAACTTTGTAGCATCTTCTTGTCCGGTTACCCTGTTAAGCAAGGTGATTATGATAGCAACTTCGTCTTTGAACTCCCCTCGCTTGACATTCTTAGGCAAAGTCGTGTTTTTCCTTCGTCCACCTCTGTGCAATCTTCTTACTATACTTCTCCTTGTGCATTTCCCACATCCTTTTACATTCGTCCTTTGAGATAGTTACACTTTCAGGCCAAGGGGGAATTGAGAAGCATTTCTCGATCATTTCAGGTTTCAAACTGCAAATCAATCTACCATCAACTGATTGGATCTCCCGTGTCGCCGGATTGTAATGCTTGATGCAAGCAATTACGAATTCGAGACTCTGAACTAATATAGGAATAGACGCTGCTGCGAGGAGTCCAGAGTGTCCCAAGTTTCTGATTGTAGTGTTGCCTGCGCTCTCCAAAGCACATAGATCAAACACCGGCTTGATGTGATGCAAGTCCGTCTCAACTCTTTTGATGAAATCATGGTAGAGAGCTGATTTGATCTTGAAATCACTGCGCGTGTACTCTATTCTGAAAACCTTGAAGAATAACTATAAACTCGCTTAGGTTCAGACAAGTTTTGAGCAACTTTCTATTTTTAGAATGCTGGTTTTTCTTCCTCCAACGGACAAATTTTTGGAAAATTTTTCTGAGATATGGGTTTTGCTCATAATTTCATTGCAAGACAACCCAGATTGCCTGTTTTTGAAATTTTTGAATTTAGACTGAAAAAGCAGCAAACCCTGATTTCTTCAATTTTTCACCAAAAAAAAACTAGCACCTGGGTTTTGTTCAGAATACAATTTGGAATGAACCAAGTTGATCAGATTTGAAAAACACTAAGGGCTGATGGAAAAAGCAGCAAACCCTAGAATTTGAATTTTTTGAAAAAAGTTGAAATTTGGGTTTTCTTCATAAGACTGTTTTGAGAGGACCCAAATGATCAAAAATAGAAAACTCTGATTATTTCACTGACATGCAAAGCAAAAGCAGCTACTGCAACTTTGATAAATTTCTTCAAAAATTCTTCAGAAGAATGAGATGAAGAAACCCAGATGGCTGAAAATTATAACCCTTGACCTTCTCCTTTGAAAATTTGATGTTCTAAATGAAAAAGCAAGGGTTTAAGTTGCTGGTCTGAAAATTATTTTTGAAAATCAGCAACCTTGAGCTCTTGAATGTTGAAACAAAACCTCAAAATTGCTGCTCCACTCTTCTCCTTGGGACACCACCTACAATAATGATGAATTTTGAATGAAAGAGATGTCTTAAATAGACTTCGGGTTTGAAATAGCTCTGCTTTCTTTTGTTTTAATCCTCGAAACCCTAAAATCAGCTTGTTCAATGAACTTGGACATTCATCTTTCATCATGCAACTTTGAAAATTCGAAAATTTTAACTAAGGCATGGCAAGATGGGCGCCCTTCTTGGCTAGGGGCGCCAACTTCTCCTAGAGTTAACCATTTTTCCGAGTTTTTCAACTTTTCTCAATTTTGAACCCTACTTTGACCTTGATCTTCGGCTTCCAGATTGATCTGATGGACGAGTTGGATGATTCATAGCGAAGCCTGATCGAATCTGAGAAGATTACCCTGGAGGCACTTCTAAATAAAAACTTCATTTGATCCTTCAAAATCATCAGAGCACATTTCCTTCTGGGGCACTGAACCTTCACAGTGTTGGCCATTTTTGCATGATTTTCAATTTCTTCATTTCCCTTTGATCTTTTGATGAAATCTCGATTTTGAGAGCTACACTAATCAGATTGACTAACCGTTAGCTTCGTTGGATAGCTCGATTGAATTTGACGAGGTGATCTTGGAGGCTGCATTGGCAAATTTCATTGTTTTAGACTTCAAAACCTTGGGTGCCCTTTCTCTCCAGGGGCACCCATCTTCACCAGTCTTAGAAATTTTTTCATTATCAACTCTCTTCTACAAATGATCTCATCAGATCTGATGACCCAGAGCTCGGATTGACTGATGGCTGGGTTTGTTACAGAGCTAAGATTTTGAGAGGGGTCTTTTGGAGGTCACTTTGTCAAAAAGTTGAATTTGAGGCACCAAAAGTTTGGCACCCCTGGGCTCCTAGGGCACTGAACTTCACTAGAGTTAGAAATTTTTCTGTATTTCTTCTCTATTTTTGACTTTGGCTCAAGTCAAACCCTCTGTTCCGCCTGCCGCATTTGGCGACTGCCAACTCCAATTGACGTCCTGGTGTCTCATTGGAAAGCTCAATTCTGAGGAAGTCATCTTGGAGGCCTCACTAGCAAAATCATCCATTTGAGCCCTCAAATACATGAGTGCCTTTCTTCTCTAGGGGCGCCCATTTGCTCTAGACTTAGAAATTTTCATCTGATTTTCCATCTTCAAATTTGAACCTTCATCCTATATCCTCAGCTCGATCTAGATTTTCCAGAGATTGACAAGTCAGATGCTCTAACGAAGACATTTGTTGCGAAGCTAACTAAATTTCGAAGAGATTGAGCCCATCTACAAACCCTAACTGCTAAGTTAGGACCCTCAAAAAGTCAGGCGCCCATGGGCACCTGGGGCACTGAAAGTTCCCAGACTTTGAAACTTTTTTGACGTTTTCATGATTTTCATTTTGTATTCTGGTTGAAACCTCCCTGTTTGATCTCGAATCCCGAGCGACTAGATGGTCTAATGACTACACTATCAGACTCGTGGAGCTGAGAAGATTCTGAACAACTATGCCTTGGAGCTCAAACCCTAGTTCCATCATTTGATGCCCTAAAAAGATGGGCGCCTTTTCTCTCTTGGGGCGCCCATGTCAAGCAGACTTAGTCAAATTCTTGCAGATTTCGCCTTCTTCATTCATCATGCATGTTCATCAACTCACCTTCTGCTCGATGCTTGGTCGTTGAATTTGATGCCTAGCAGCTGACTAACCTCCATTGATGACTTCGGAGCTCTTGAAATGCTTCTGAAAAGTAGAATAGACCCACTAGGGCAAAATTGATCTTTTTGAAATTCTGACCACATCAGCCTGATGAGGAAGTATTTTGAGCCAATCAAAATCAGTTTGGACCCTAGCAGACAAACTTTCTATTTTTAGAAATTTTCTAAAAATAGAAAATTTTGCCAATATCCGTTTCGAAAGAAACCCAGAAAAGTTACTATTTTTAGAAAATTTCTAAAAATAGCAGCTTTCCTAAAAAGTAGGGATGAAAAACTGAGATCTGGGTTTTATAGACTTGGTCGCTCTGAGCAGACCCAGAACATTGGATTTTGGAAATTTCACATTGTTACCCCTCATGCAAGACATGCAAACCCAAATTTTGACCTTTTTGACAAATTTGACAAGATTTTTACTCATTTCTTCAAAATATCTAAGTGTAGCAAAAATTTTAATTTGGGGTACAACATGCACGATCATCTATCTCAAATAAGGCTCAAAGTTTTGACAACTGAAAAATGGCAACTACATTGCCTTGTCCACTTGCACCCACTACAATGCTAGTTTCAAGATGTGATCATCCTGAGTTGCCAACCACCATGAACAGCATTTTTGTGCTGCTGAGACTTTCCCAAGTAATGTTATCAATTGTTACTACATAATCATCTCTCCCATTCGCCATCTTGAATATTGCAATCCAAGGTCGAAATGGTGGCAATCACTTCTCCTTGTTGCTGCTGGTTGCGGCCATGTCTCTCTAATGAATTTCAGCTACTCTTGGTATAAGTGATGTGTTTCTCGAGGACCATTACAGCAACTGAATTTGTTCACCCGTCCACTAATGTGTCACTATAATCTCTAATGTTTATTTTCCCAAGCCATACTATGTAAATGAAAATTTTATACCATACACTTTGCTTGTTCTTAGCACACTGCAGTTTCCTTAGTCGTATGACACATTCACACCCCCGTACGCTCTTGATTCCTGTTGGGTTCTCTTGTACATCAATGTCTCCACTGTTCCACACTCTACTTTTGTCCCCCTAAAATATTCCCCTTAATTTTTTCCCCCAAAATTAGACACACAAATCAGCAACCAAACACTGATTAGCGTTAGCTCCAAATGCAAATCAGCATGTAAAGTAACTCTAACCAAGAATGTTCACCAAGATCCCAATGTGGGCGAGGTGATAGCATATGGTCAGAGGATCATTAGGAATAAACTGAGCTGAAATTACAATTCATCTACTGATGCAGGCATCCACAAGCAGTGGGAATACTCCACTTATTTAGTGGGTGAGATTATTACATTATTAAGGCGGCAAGCCAGCCATTAAATCCACTCTTCCACTTATTAACGTGGGGGGAATACTGTCCACACAACCACTTATAATGTGGGGGGAAATTACAAACAAGATATATGTTTATTCTAAAACTCAACCACTCAATTGTGGGAGTATAAAATAGATATAAAATTGCAGCAAGTAAAGGAAGAGCTGTTAGTACTACTAACTAGCTTTACAAAGAATAAGAACAGCTGCAAATAGAATAGATAATCTTCCAAAAACATTAAACAGTTAGAGTATCACTTCCTCTAACATTTACAATGATATAAGATGAAGAATTGAAGCTCAAACCAGCATTATATCAAAAACTAACAAGTCTGATATAAAAATCTGCAATCTGGAAATGTCTATCAGCAAACAGCAAACTCATAAAAATGATCACAACTCCTTCTAAATACCTCCGAATAAGCTGGAATGTTTTGCAAAGACCTTCTAGGAGGATGGCGCCCAAACTCAAACTACAAAACTGCATCAAAACTCAAGATATTATTCTTGCACGAATCCCAAAGCACTCATGAGATGGTACAGCCCTGTAGAAGGGCGATTTCTCAAAAGTTGTATGCAAAAACCACCTTCAGCTATGACTGTATCAGCAACTTCAAAACTGGAAATTTCATCAAAATCTTCAACTATTGAGCTCAATCTGCTAGTCTGATTTGAGAAGCAGCAAATGACCAACTAGGTGTTGTATTTCAAACACGAAATTGGATTGGAACTAGGAGGTAAGCATCCCTCGAAGTATTAAACAAGTTGTCATTTCGACAACATATCATTAACATAAAAATATTGGATAATCAGCTCTTCAAACAGCAGCAATATATAAGCTTTAGTTGGCAAATGAAGCAACAAGAACTCTTCAAATTCCAAGAAGTTGAATCACTTCAACTTCCAAAAGGGACGCCACCTTTTTGCCTTTTACTTTTTGAAATAATAAAATATTATTCAACTTCCCTTTTAGGCATCCATTTCATATTGCAACAATAAAGCATTTATTAAATAATTAAATGCTCACTTGACCCCTTTATGTCCCCTTCTTTAAAACAACTTGAAGTCATCAAGCCTAGGTGTGGGGTACAACTTCAAGACATGAAAATTGACTAAGTCTGAAACTCAGTCCAAGGAGATAACCAAATACAATGCCCAAGCTGCAACTGATGAATTGCTAAAAATAGCAAACTGACAAATGCCAAACTGAACCAAGTTGATGATGATGCTTCTGCCAAAAATGAACTTACTAAAAATAGTAAATGCCAAAAATAGTAAGTTAACTTCAAAACCATCAGAAAGCCAAACTGAGCACTGAACTGCAAAGGATTGAATTGCTGCTAGATAGTTACTGCCAAAAGATAGACTTGCTAAAAATAGCAAACTGCTATAAATAGTAAGTCTGCACAACATCCTCTGAACGCCAACTGAGCAGTATCTGAAAGAGGAAACCCTAGTTTTATACTTCAGCTTAGCCTACTGATTTCCGGAAATAGGCTAAATCCAAAAGAAGAGTGTAGGGCCAAAATGGGGACATTACACCCCCCTCAACCTTTGTACGTTGTCAACAAGACTAACTCGTATGATCCATACGACTTGAAGTTTCCCTGCAATCCTTCATACGATATGTGATGGTTCAAAGTGTACCTCGAATTCCTTTTGTCGTACGATGATCTTAATTGCACGTTGTATGGCAACCCTTGGTCTTTCAGAGTATCGTACGATTTCCACCTCTACACAGTGTCATACATTGTTGATGTTAGTGTCGTGTAGTTTTGAGAGATATTTTCCCTTAAAATAAAATTATCTCAAGGCAGGCAGGTCGGCCTTTGTTCTACAAATAATATTTATATTGTTCAAGGTCGGCTCTAGATGAGGGGTTGCCTAGCTTGTATATATAGGAGAAGTTATCTCCTCATTTGAGTATCAATCAATCCATTCACTCTCCAATTTGCATCTTCAGCAGCAACAGCAGTTCGCCTCCTAGCAGCAAGTTCGATTCTAAGAAGAAGTTTCATCTTTTGTAGTTCGATTCGAGGAGAAGTGTATCTATTCATTGTATTAGACTCAGCCTTGTCTAAGGCCTAATTCTGTATGCAGTTTCTGCACTTATTCATTTGGTATATAAGAGATCATTTTTGCTGGGTTTTTCTCCCTCGAGTAGGAGGGTTTTCCCAAGGTAAAATGTTGTGTTCATTGTCTCTGAGTTGTGTTTTTTGCTTATTGTATTTCTGATCCTAAAAACTAACATGGTATCAGAGTGGGTTTAAGAAAAGATTTGATCAGATTTGTTTAAGCAGTCAAGAGACAGCTGCAATATAAGGAAGTCAAATTCATGTCCATATAAATATGTATTCATGCTAGCGAAGATTGCAAGAGAAACTTGGGAATTAGAGGTGACATGGAGGAACAAGGAAATCTAGGAATGGACAATGCCACATTTGTTTGAGTTGTCCATTTTGAAACTGCTACATCTTCATTTGAAGCCTCCACCTTCTTTATGGACGTCTTCAAGATTATTGATATTCAGGTGTCCTTTAATATTCCTGGAGGCGTCGTGATCAATGAGGAGCAGTAATTCGAGTTTTAAGAAGTATCGTCCATTCTTCTCTTTATTGAGTCTTTTTAAAGCTATTGTTGGCACTGTTGACAGTGCACAAGTCCAAAATGGATCATCTTGGAAATTTGAAGAAAGCGGGAGCAATGTTAATTTTGAGTCGTCGCTAATATCCTAGTTTGCAGTAAGAGCATAAGTGGTATTGTGATTTACGGGAATTTCTATTGAAGATTGGCGAGTGATGTGGAGTCTGGAGGAAGTCCATTTTAATAGTTTGAACGCCAAATTTATTGAATGTTGAATACGAATCAATGGTTCTTTGAAGGAGTCGAAACTTGCATGGGGACGGAATCGTGAAGAGATGGCCCTCGAATGAATCTATGAATCACAACTAGAAGGCACCTTCAGTATATACAAACCCTTAAAGAATGCGTTGAGAAGTCATTCAGTGGAATAGACTATTGAAGCCACCTCATTCTTTGTAATGTGAATTTAATGGATGTAGTCAGTTTTCAGTATCTCAAAGGAAATTTAAGGAAGTTTTAAATTGGATGAAAGCATTTATCGATGCCACCTCATGGTTAAGAAAGGAGTTTCTTTAATTTACAGTGATTACAAGAATTAAAGGAGCTTCTTAATTTACGGTGATTGATATTCTTCATGGTGTCGTGGAAATTTCTTCCCTGTGGCAATATAGAGATGTGGCAATTGACCCCAGGTGGAAAGAATCGTGGAAGTCTTCAAATTGGGAATCATGGCCAAAAAATGACATCAAGTCTAAAGGTCCAATAATGTTAGGGAAACTTATATTATATGGTGAAAATATTCAATGGTGTTTTAAATTCTTATCAATGTGACTGCCGCTTATTATCAGGAGCACCCTCTATGCTGCTTATTGTCTTTAAGATGTCGTTTCTACTCTTCATTCTGCCATTTCATCGAGAGCAACTTGGATTATTAAGAGTAGTTTATAAAGAGACAATATGTATTGATGAGTGAACTGCTAATTAAGTCAGGAACAACTTGCTTGAATAAAGGAGCTGCTTGAATCGGATGGGTCAAAGTAGAAAATGATTAAATCTGTTGATATTACTAAGGGTCTGTAACAGTCTGCATAAGATTAAGTAGTGTTGCTGCCTTTCAATCAAGGGAAGAAGCAGTATAGGCGGAGAACTGAAGCTTGTTCAGTCTTTTGAAGAAGTTGGACAGAGGTAGCACTTTGGTTAACACAACATCAATGGTGGATCACGTTGGTGGTGAGTTGGGTGGTACTGTTGGTTTGGCTTCAAGTTGTCTGGGTGACGACGGCTTGGGTGTTGGCAGTAAGGTTGTGATGCATGCTCAATGATCACCAACCAACACATAGTGTGCAACTCCCAACTTTTTCGTTTTTCTTCACGCTATCCCTGCATGTTGGTATGGGTCGTAGAGATCGTCTTGGAGGGGATCGTTATAGTGGTGGTCGATATGGTGAAAGAGACCGTGATGCTAATAGCAAGGAAAGATATGGAGATCGAAATCTGAAAAGGCATCACTGAATTGACCAACTTTAAAGAGATAAGTATTTTATGTTTGTACCTTTGAATAACGATCATGGAATTAAATAATCATGTAGTTAATAATAATTCATGCAATAATAGTGAATCATGTATGCTTCTAGCATTGGTCTGTATATCTCTCTTCGGGGTAGTTTGATTCTATGAACTATTATTAATCTCTCTAAAATGCAGGACGGATCGAGGAGCAAAAGGATGATGAGAGATTGCATAAGGAATTCAAAGGGAGGAAGAGCTTGAGGCATCCTGTGAGGAAGGCATGCCAGTTGAAGAAATGAACCATCATGGACTCATAGCTTGCAGCCATGAGACTAAGTTGGTGGCACATAACTTCACTATAGACATCTCTTGAGGGCACAAGGTTGGGTCAGCCTTGGATGGAGAGTTTGCATCAGCAAAGAAGATTGAGAAAGATGAAGACACTAAACAACGAAGAACCTATACAAATTGTCATTGCAATCAGCTACTTCGAAGAGGAGGAAATGACATTCAGAGGGAGTTAAATTTCGAGAATTCAAGGCAAGAGTTGAGAGCATGTCTGGGAAAAGGGATTAAGGTTCCAAGATCAGTCAATGGAGGGGAGTTCACTTCCAAAGATTTCTTTCCAATCTCTGAGGTAGGGATCAAGAGAGAGTTTTGTGACTCTCTGAGAAGAAGTGAAGGTGTCAACTAAGTGGGTTGCAGTGTTGCAAGGCCAGGTGCTAAGCCCTTGGAAGACCTCTTCAACTGCAGAGAACAGAATTGCACAAGACAATCAATCTAGTTATGACATTGGTAGCTCCGCAAACCTATTCAGAATAGGGTGATCTAGGATGAGGTCAAGAAGGACAATCCTAAACTCTCGCAAGTCAGTAGTGTCTGAGGTGTACGTTGGAAACTGTTCCTCTAAGGCAAGCATTGCAGGCAATCTTGGACGAGGAGGTCAGGAGGTTGATGCAAGTACTTGGAGCTTCAGAGGGAGTCACATTATCATGAAGATTTGTTGTAATGTATATTTCTCTGAGACAGAGAAATATAAGGTGAAAGCCCTTGCAGTGTATATTTCTCTGAGACGGAGAAATATGAGGTGCAAGCCCTTATTCATCTCTAAGACTGAGATGAGACGTCATGTTGAGAGACTTCATGACGACATCACATTGAGAGACTCCGTGATGAACCCTTGTACATCTCTGAGGCTGAGATGTGTTTCTTTCCACACATGGGAGTAGCCATTGTGGACGTCATGTTGAGAGACTCCATGACGACATCACGTTGAGAGAATCCATGATGAACCCTTGTACATCTCTAAGACTGAGATGTGTTTTCCACAAATGGGTGTAGCCATTGTGGACATCATGTTGAGAGACTCCATGATGAACTCTTGTACTGAGATGTAGTTTTCCACAAATGGGTGTAGCCATTGTGGGCGTCATGTTGAGAGACTCCATGACGAGGATATTTGAAAATACCTCCCTAGCTAAGAGGGAGTATTAGTGTTGTGTAGCTTCGAGAGATATTTTCCCTTAAAATAAAATTATCTCAAGGCAGGTAGGTCGGCCTTTGTTCTACAAATAATATTTATATTGTTCAAGGTTGTCTCTAGATGAGGGGTTGCCTAGCTTGTATATATAGGAGAAGGTATCTCCTCATTTGAGTATCAATCAATCCATTCACTTTCCAATTTGCATCTTCAGCACTAGCAGCAGTTCGCCTCCTAGCAGCAGATTCGATTCTAAGAAGTATCATCTTTTGTATTTCGATTCAAGGAGAAGTGTATCTATTCATTGTATTAGACTCGGCCTTGTCTAAGGCCTGATTCTGTATGCAGTTTCTGCACTTATTCATTTGGTATATAAGAGCATTTTTGTTGGGTTTTCTCCCTCGAGTAGGAGGGTTTTCCCAGGGTAAAATGTTGGGTTCATTGTCTCTGAGTTGCGTTTTCTGCTTATTGTATTTCTGATCCTAAAAACTAATAGTTACCTTCACTGTACAGATGTTTCCTCCACTTACCTATCCTCCGTATGCATGTGATCTTGGTCTTGAATGTCTATACAATGCAACTTGAAGTATCCTATATTCTATTTAATCATACGGTGCAACAAATCACCCCTCGTACGGTGCAATCAATGAGTCTCTGCATGGCGTTTGTCGAGGATAGTCATACAAGCCGTACCCTTGATCATTGTCTTGTCTGATGATTGGTCGTACTGTCTTGAATGTTGTTGCTTTCAATACGAGGTCCCAATCATCACCGACCCAGATTGTCTTTAGTTTGTCTTCACCTCCCAAGTTCACCTTTTTCATCCTTGGTTCCTCGTACTTGATTAATTTGTCTCATTCGAACCTATAGGTTGGCATATCATCCAATTCTGCTACTCCCTCTTTGTATTCTCCATACCCAACCGAAAATGTTTGGCTAGACGTGCCCTTATCATCTTCTTCCTTAATCTCTCCAATCTGTAACATGTTGCACTCTGAGGTGGAACACCTCATAGTCTTCCATTTGCCAATGAAACAGACCATTGAGAGAATTTGTCTCGTCCTCTAAGCAACTCTCGAGGTCAAGTACGCCTTCGTCATTTGGTTCCATAACCTTTCTTCCTTCGTCTGCATCTGATTCTCCTTCATTAGACTCTGATCCAAAGGATACCAACTCTTCACTCACGGCTTGATTCTTCAGGTCAATGACGTACTTCCTCCCATTGCTCTCAATCGAGAGTGTGTTTGACTTACAATTGTGGTCTGCCTTAGCAGTGATCAGCCACCCTCTCCCAAGTAATGCATCCTACACCTTTTGTAGTGGGATGATGAAAAAATTAAGGAGGAATTGTTGTGTCAATCGTCAATTTTTGTGCCATCAGTGTACTAAGAGGGTTTGATGTCGTGCTAATCGGCACCTACCAAGTCGAATGTTGAGGGCTAGAAAGTTGGTTTCCCCAAACACTTCCATGTTTCCTCTGGTAGTACATTTACTCCTGAGCCTCCGTCAACAATGGTGTTTGAGAGTTTCCTCCCCATGATTTCCATCTATACGATGACAGGCTTCCTCCCGATGTTTAATGTGAGTAGCATTGGGTTCGTGGCTTTCTCTCCTAGCGGCTATGTCATGCTCTCGCTTGGACCTCCCTGACGAGTTTGATTGTCTTTGACAACATTGGTGATTGCTACTCTAAGTTGTGGCATTGTCTACAAAAGGTTTGTTACCTTGATAGGTATGATTGTATTTAGCGTTTGTCATACTATGTTCTTCTCTGACTCCAACTATAGTGACGTATTGGTTGCTTCGTTGGAGGTTCTTCGTTCTTTGGTCATCGCCTATTCTACTTCTACCCTGGCCTCTCGGAGTCTCTCTTTCTCCGTACGAGGGTCTTTCATGTCCCCAAAATCATGGCACTAGGAGAACAAAAGAAATATTTAAAATCTTAACCATTTGATATCATTATTGACAATACTATAATTATAAATATTAATAAGTTAAATACTATAATCACTATGATATAATAAAAATATTAAAATATATGAAACTGATATAAAAACAATAAAAAAAAATTATATAATACTAAGCATCTAATATATAATAATATATTATAATTACTAAATACAAAATTGTAACAATGATTATTACTATAATGAATAAACAAAAGCTCCTAATATTTTAAAATATAATGTAGGGACATTACTGTTGTGACCTTTTCACACATCACCCGATTGCAAATGGGGACCCTTTGTTTTTTGCTTTTTTTTCACCTTGGCGTCCGTCGCAACTACTAATCACCAGTCTTTTACAATGAAGAGTTTGAAGTCAGAGTTTGGAGTCATCACCCGAAACAAGTTGAGAATTTGAACCCAAAACTGAACGTGAACGTCATAGAAGTGCTTACAAGACCCGGTAGACGAGGATCGCCTGTGCTTTCGCTCAATTCTGACACTTCCTATTTTTTAGGGATTCTACTTTTTTTTTTTTGCTTTTTTCGTTTTTGGCATTTCTGGACCAATCTGGTATTTACTATTTTTAGAAAGTTGCTTTTTTGCTTTTGCTATTTTTAGTAAGTGTATTTTTAGAAAGTACTAGGTCTTACTGGTAGTGGAGTCAAAAGTTTCCATTTTTAGAATTGAAAAGCAGGCAAAAAATAAAGCAAAAATCTTAAAAAATCGGAAAAATCATGAGAAAGCAAAGAAAAGCGCATGTAAAGGTCTGAAAAGCAAGGAAAAGCGCATGCAAAAATCTGGAAAATCAATTGAAAATTGCACCTTCATGGAAGAAAAATCAAGTAAAAAGCAAGGAGATTATGGTGAAATTCGCCTAAGTTTGGAGAGGTGCGCCCCATAAAGAAATCCAGTTGAGTCATGGAAAAATCCATTTGAAATTCATCAAAATGAAATCCACTTGGGAAATCCAATTAAAATTCGTCCATTTGAAAAGTCTTGCTAAAATTCGCCCAAGTTCAAAGAAATCCAGTTGGATGATTAAAAATTCCAGTTGGCAAATGATGAAAATTGGCTAAGGCAAATGAAAATTCGAATTGGGACTTCAAGAATTCCAAGATGAAGTTAAAATCCACTTGAAAGAATACAAATTCCAGTTGAAAAGTTGAATTTCCAAGGGGAGAATCGAAAAGTTTTCTAAGGCAAAGAGTTACCTTGGTAAAAGGAGAAAATCCAGTTGCAAAGTGGATAAGTCCACTTAAAGGTCGAATTTTCTAAAGGCAAAGAGGAAATAAAATAACTTAAGTTTTTATTTAAAAATTAAAAACTTAGCAAGCAAGCAAGAAAATGACGCCTTGAAAAATCAAAAAAAGAAGATAAGATTGCTTTTTGCGTTTTAAAACAAAGCACCCAATCAGAGAAGAGGTCGACCCAGGCCAATAAGGAAACTTTTTATTATAAAAAAAGTGTTTGAGAGTTTATTTTTTCATTGTTCACAGGTCAAGTTTTCTCACAGGGAAACTTTTCTCAACCAAAGGCGTCCTTTTCTTCTTGAGCTGCAAGTTAGATTAATTCCAGAGCACAAGGTTGGATATTTTTCTTCTATTTTCAGATTTCTTATGCAACTGTAGAACCACAGCCAGCGAATTTGAAGAGGAAAAAGAATTTTAATCTTAAATTTACAGAAAAATTTCAGTTTCCAGCTCTAAAGTTCCAGTAAATTATTTAAAAAATTCTTTGAATGCTCTTGAAAACGATAAAGGCTGCTGATAAATTTCATTTTATCTGAATTTATTTTCCAATCAGCCTTTACAATCAAATTCTGGAATATTTTTAACTAATTTATTTGAATACTCTCTAGCCATAAAATCGCCTTCTTTACAATTTGTGAATATTTTTCTAACTTCGAGCTTCGTACAGGTGAGATGTCTACCTCGAAGAACGTAGGAGTTAGAAAGAATCAACACTTGAAGAGGAAATGGCACGTTGGAAGGAAAGTCTGCCCAAGCCAAGGAAGCCATGGCATGAGGTTCATGAAGTCCGCCTAGCCAAGAGGAGAAAAAATTCAGAAAATTGACTAAATGTTGGAAAGAAAACAAGAGGAATAAAAAGGAAAAGTAAAGAGGAAGTGAATAAAATCCTTGTCCAAGGATGGAATTTGTCCTACATAGCACAAGCCGGATTCAGAATTGAAGGCACTTGTCCACAGGCAAAGTTCATTTGAGCATCGAGATGGCCAAAATCTTGGCTAAATGTTGAATAATCCGCTTGAAGGTGTTACAAAATGAACTAGAATAGCCAAAATTTGGCTAAGTATGGGAAATACTTCATAGAGAAAATTCCAATTTCCTCCATTGTGGCGAAAGTGTGCAAAGGCATTCTTCTTCAAATTCAAGGCACTTGAAAGAATATTCAGACATCTTGAGGGGATTTAATCTACAATCCCAGACCTATTGAAGCAACCAAGGCAACTTCTTCAGGGATTTCATCCCCTGAAGAATTAAAGATAAACTCTCAATCAGAATCAGATGGTGACAGGAAGAGTGTTCCAAACAAATTTCTGCACTTAGATAATTTCTTGACACAAATTGGATAATTCAGTGAGGGAATCCAAAGGAATAACACCAATCCAGCTCAAAGCGCTTGTGGGAATTTCGAAGCAATCAAGAAAGAAAACCTTAATAACTTCAAGTCTAAACATGTGCTCCAAGGCGAGACTTCCAATACAAGTGAGAAGAAGAAATCAAAGTCTCAAAAGGAATCCAAGATCAAAGCTAGGAAGAAACAAGCACAAAGGACAAAGTCATCGGCAAGGAAAATATTCTAAGGCAAGAATATGGAAAAACGAACAAAGTGACCAAGGTGGACATCCAACTTGCTGAAGTGGCGCCTCGGCCAATCAAATTGTTCCAAGTCAGCACGTCTAGATTCAACAACTTTCTATTTTATTGTGGGTTCATATTTGGCAAAAAGGATAAGTGTCCTTGAGTGTAATTTTCTCATTGGTCGAGAAGGAGTTAGTTATGGCAAGCCCTAATTAGGGTTTTATTTTAATCTCAGTCGTTGATTCTAAATCAATCTTGGCCATTGAATTGTAATCGAGGAGCCTATAAATTGAGCTCACTCCTCATTTGTAAAGCATGGGAGCATGTTGCAAAACATGTTGAGATAAGTAATTGTTGCGTACGATTGCCAAAGTAATAAGTAATGCATGCATTGTTTTGATGGTGATTGCTTCTCTTATTTTGGAGTTGGCATGGTTCTTATCCCTCATCATAGTTTAGATTTTATTTCATGTATGTTAGAAGAATGCAAGATCTGATAAGTATTGATTTATGGTGAATCTTCCGCTCATACTTTCTTTGAACAGATGATTTTCATTCAATGCGTAAAGTTAGCCTGAGCTTACTTTGTGGATGCTTAACTTCTGTCTGGATAAATATTGTTCAATTTGATGGTAGTTATTCTTGACGTGAAAATTATAAGCATAGTCCCTTGAAGATTGCACCCACTTTGTGTAGTTGTCGTTGAGCGTGGCGAAGCAAAGCGTGGTTACTAGTTTCACCAAGTCAATACCGTCTCTTGAATTCTTAGGAAGTAGATTAGAACTTCTAAACCCTTATCTCTTTTTCAGATTGTTTGAAAGACCCAAACGACAGAGCTTCATTGCCTAGACCTTCATTGTGAATTGAACAAGCCTAGCGTAAGTCCCTTTGTGTTACCAGCATATCACAATGACCATTGAGCTTATCCATATGTCAAGACCTAACATTAGGAACCTTGGAATCGCCATATGATCTTCTCGCAATCTTAGCATATGCGGTGGTTTTTTTTAAGAGAGGATAGGGTGTCTTTGGGCATTTTATTCTGATGTTTGGTGTGTCACAAAACACGCATCAACAATTACGTTGGCAAATACCCTGACCACGGCTCTAAGCAATCAATAATAGATGCAATTGCAAAATGGAAGTTGTCTGGTAGAATAACTATGACTTTTCAAGACCAGGCCGATAATTTAATATTACTTATTGTTGATGTGACTTTTGTGACCTCACCAATCAGCAAAACAAAGTAATCCGAAGGCTAATCCATTCTCTCTTGATCAAAGAATTCCGTGCGCTAAGATTGCAAGAAAGGTCGCACATTCAACTCCAAGGTTCCAAAATGCTTTGGAATACCCTCAGTAGGTTCGTTGTGATTTGTTGTTTTTATGAGGGGACTTACACAATTGTTCAAAAGGCTTGCAACTGACAACAAGTTAATGATTTGAAGGGGATTTGTGCATTGTGAATGATTTGGCGATGAGGTATGTTTTCCTAAAACTAACCAGAAATATGCTAAATTGAATGGCTGCAGAGATTAGAAAATTTATATCCTAGACTAAATGCAAGAGGTATTGAGCTTGACTTCAATGAACTTCAATCGAGCGTTGTCTTGCCTCCCATTGGATAGCTTCGACAAGGCTGGTGCAATCTTCAAGGGAGCGAAAAGATGTTCAAATCATGACTCATCAATGCAAATACCATCAAAACGATGCATACATTCACATGAATCTTGACCGAAGTTAAGTCTAAAAGGTATTCCAGTTGACCACACAGGACAAACTTACCATCAGTAAGCTTGTTAGTGGTATGGATTAATGAAGCTCACTTAAATCAAACACAACCACTCATAATTAACTACTTGCCTGAAAATTACTCTAACTTATATCCTACTTGAAGTGGGTGAAGAAACCTCACTAACTGCTCATAACGAAAGACAAATTCACCAATCAATGAAACTCTTTCATTATAATAGTCTCCGTAACAATTTCTTACAAAATTATCAAAGGAAGAATTTTCCTTCTCCTTCAAACAATGCAATAAAACTATTCTAACTCTAACTATCTCTCTATGCTCTAGCAAAATGTCTACTCTCTAGTCTGATCCAATGTCTAACTAATGTACAAATGAGGGGACTCCCTTTATATAGCTGGCCAATCCAATGGATGGTCCAGATCAAATTACAATGGATGGCTCAAATCGAGCCACTTCAGCCCTAGACAAGATTTACCCTAAAAACCGCCAGAAGGTGGAGGAGTGGCATAATTAATAAGTACAAAAATAGCAGATTCCTCCTTGACCACTATGGGAAATTAATGCCACTATCCTTCCAAAAGATTCTCGTCCATGACTCTGTTTCCATTGCTCTTCTCTCTGACCGCATAAGCTACGAACCGGGCCAGCACTGCATCAACTTCCTATTCTGAAATTGCCGAAGTAAGGTTGTTCTGAAATTGCCGAAGTAAGGTTGAGCTAATATTCAAGGATAGCAATCATCTGTTCCTGCCGGTCACAAGACTTTCTCCAACTCTCGATAGATTCCTGTGTGCTCTGAATGATGGCTGAGAATGTAGAGATATTTTCGAAGTCCGATTGAGCAAACACCCTCATCTCGGAGAAGAAAGGCTGCAACCTCCCCTTCAATCCATCTACTTCTACCTCCTCGGGAGTTAGTCTTCTGGAAAATAACGCCTCCAGTGTATTGAGGATGCCCTCATGAATATTTCTCATTGCTTTCCCGATCTTAGATGACTCCGCCGCTGCCATGTCGAAGAAGCCTTTGCCAGTGAATGTAGCAGAGTACCACCCTGGAAAATCATATCTATCCCCAGCCTGAATCACCCCTTCATCAACCAAAGTCTGCATGGGAATGCGCATCAAAGCAGCGAGGTGTGGAATGGTTTTATACTGAGATATATGTGTCATTCCAAGCCTGCTCGATGTTCTCTAAGCGTGAGAGGATACTGGAAGTGTGCTGAAAGGAGGAGACAAGATCCATCATGAATTTCTCGGCTTCAGCACGGACACCGCCAATCCACTTATCTCCCTCTTGAATAGCTTTCTTCATCTCTTCGAGCCCGTTGATCGACTCTCGTGGAAGCTCAACTGGAAGCTCCACCGTTGGGTTCTCCTAAGCACTTGGTTGTGCTAAATGCCGCACATACCCAACTAATGCCTTATGCTCCTTCTTCAATTTCTTGTATTTTCCTTCTTTTCGTACTAGTCTATCCTTCAGTGCCTGGAAGGAGTTTTCAGCCTCTTCAACAACATGTGCTCCAAAGAGACAACCCAATTCAATCATAGTGGTTGTGTAGTTTTCAGGCATCACATCACCTAGATCATATTCCTCTATTGGAACTGCAACATCGAGAGTTCGAGAACCAGCCTCATCCGTTTCCATCCTAGAATATTCCTGGCTCTCTTCCTTTTAGGTGACCCACTTGTTCTATTTAGGAGCTCCTCCATTTCTACTGTCGGGTCGGTGTTATCCTCCTGATCTCTCCTTATCGCGCGTGTGAGCCAATTTGGAACATTCTGCTGAGTGCCATAGACAATTAGGGGCTGCTCCTCTGTTGCTTCAACTTCATGAACTTCTTCTTGAGCAACATTTGGTCAAGGCTCATCCGTCTCCATATGTTGACTATCCTCCTCATGACCTCGAACCTCAGGTTCCACAATATCTTCCTCCTCAAAAGCTGCCTCAAGTGCACAATCAAAGCGAATATCTGTCTCTGTTTCTTCTCCCTCTTCTAGCTGATCGGCACTCTCAGGAGCATTGGCACTCTGACTGTCTAGTTCTCTTGACAACGGCTGGTTAACTTCTCCAATTTCCTGTTCTTCATTCACTCCAGCCCTCTGATTTGCAAACATCAAGACTTCATGTACGCTGGAGGATTGAGCCAACAACTGAGTAGGCGATGTCTCCTCTGTCCTCTGAGGCTCAGGCTAAATTGGTTCTTCCTATTGTTGCGGCTCTACAGCTTGGGCAATTTGTTTCCTCTTCTTTGCTGACATTGGTGGCCTCCGATCGCCCATGAGATTGTACGAGAGGGCAATTGATCTTCTCTTAAGTTTGTGAACATGCCCATCTACCCAACTCCTTGTGAAAGTCAAGACAAGCATAGACAAAGTGTCAAAGTCTGTAATCTCTGGCTCAACCCAATCCGGTGGTGGGATTGGCGTGTTCTTTATTGACTCACAGTCCGGATGAGTAAGTCTGGCATCCTCATCAACTTGATCCGGAACCTAGACCACCTCGCACTCTGATTAACTTCAGAGGAAATCTAGAGAACATTCTCCTTCTAACTTCATCTTCGTCTCCCGCATTCGCCCAAAAATCTTCCAAATGAGCCCGGTGTCTGTATTCCTCGCCTTGCACCATTCCAATCTTCCCTCGGGGATCAAAGTCCTGCCGGCTGGTATGGAGAGTGAGGTGATAAAATTGCAATTCTTCTTCTGCCTCCCTAGCTGCCTGCAAAGAAGGGCACTCCTCAAGCGAGTTTCCCATAAAACTGCAATTCTTCTTCTGCCTCCCTGGCTGCCTGCAAAGAAAGGCACTCCTCATGCGAGTTTCCCAAAACAATAGGGAAGTGCAAACCTCCTTTCTTCTTCCTTCTTATAATTTTGTCATAGGCTACAAGTTGCCTAGACACCTCGAGCATTATCATTCTATTTGTGGGGTGCCTCGGCAGTTGGTAGGCATATGAATGGTGCCCCGACAACCGTAAATAAGTGAACTTTGGGAATTGGACAAACCAAAACCTGTACTCCTCGATCAACTCTTGTGCCTCCTTAGATATTCTTTGCTGCAATCTCCGCTGAAGAGTCCTCGTGATGTACATTGTGAAGGCGTCGTTCACCTTTTGAAGTGAGAGGTACTCATGAGATGCAACTACTTGCATGCTTCATGAATCTTGAATTGATTGGAACCACACCCAATTGGCTCCTGGTACACCAGCCCCTTATATCTTGTCAATCGAGCCAACATGTAGATGAAATATGAGCTCATGTAGAACGTCTTCGTTCTCCTTAGATTCTTGAACTGCTCATTAATGTTATCACTGATCATCTGTGCCCAATCCACATATTCTTTTCCTTCAAGTACTACGCTGATATAGAAAAACATCCACGGCTCAAACGCATATGCTTGTGGGCTGCCATTAACCCGGTTGAGCAACATGATCAAATCGCAATATTCCTGCTTCAACTCCTCTAAAATAATTTGCTTTGGCAGCTTGGCGCTAGGGGGCCATGGCTTCCTCATCCAAGTCGTGTTAATCCTCTTAGCACACTTATCAAAAGATGTAGCATACATCTTATTAGCTCTCTCCTTGGACTTGTACAACATTTTGTCCATGGCCAGGATCCCAAATGCTTCGCCAATTGCATTAGGTGTGAAATTTTCCAGCAGCTTGCCTTCTGGAGAAACAATCATCCGGTGGTCTGAATTGTAGTAATTTGCACACTCCATAATAAGCTCTGGACATCAAACTGCTGGCGGGAAACCGGCTGCTGCATACAACCCGCTTCTCACAATGTTGTGTGAAATCACCAACGGAGGATTACCACCCTACCCGTATATTCTTCTCTTGAAGGCTTCGAGGTTGAATGACCCAAGGTTGGTGTCAGTCAAACCTCCCAGCTTCGATACAAACTTCGACTCCGAAATAAAAGACAGGTTGGTGTCAGTCAAACCTCCCAGCTTCGATACAAACTTCAACTCCGGAATAAAAGACTTCTTCACTTGTTGATAATGGCCTGCCTGGAAGCATTTTCTTTACCAGCCTCAACATTTCCAGCTTTGGCTGCAACCTTGCTAGTTCCAGCAACATCTCTTCTACTTTCAGCCATCTGCAAAACAAAAAGCAAGCATTATAATTCTAACTTTTAAAAATAAATTTTCGTGAGACAGTTGGCAAGTGGAGTTGGCTTCAAAAAGAAAAATAATAACTTCAGCAGTAAAACTCCAACTCCAAACCTCGAGAAATACAACACCGAAATTAAAACTCCGAACTTCAGCAACTTGCAACAATAATAATTTCAGCTCTTCGAAAAATCAAACTGAATACTTCAACTTCAGATTTTATTTCTTCTCAGCACTCAGCACTCTCAACCTCAGCAACTCTCAATCTCAACAACTCTCAATTTCAGCAACTCGGAAAAAATAATCCAACTCAGAAATTTCTCACTCACTCAACGATCAATTTCAGCCTCAGCACAAATTTCAACTCTGCAATTCCGTGAAGAAGAATGAAAATCCTCAAAAAATTTATAACTAAAAGCGAAAGCCCAGTTTAGCAGTCGCCATTAATTCACTTCCCCACTACTTAGAAATTTTCCAATTTTAGGAGAGAATATTCCCAATTGTCATACAGTCGTCATAGAAATTTGCTATTGTTAAAGATTATTTCCACGTTTGAATTTAAAATTTCCCTCCTCGACTGCCAATTATTCCCAGTTGACTGAAGTAATTTCAAGAAATTTATTAAAATTACTTCGGCATAAAAATTTATCCTTTTAAACATTGGCGTGTTAAAATTTAAAATTTAATTTCAACGCCTTTTATTTCACTTGAGAAATTTTATTTTCTCGTCAGCGCCTTAGAAAAATCATCGTGAGCTCCAGTATTTGAAAATTGCTAGGCAAAATTATTTTCCATCCAGAATAAACTCCAAATTAAATTTTCCCCATGATAAATATCTCCTGACTTTAAAATTTCATGTGTCCAAACAAAGGGGGACATTTTGATTTTTTTAAAACTTTGGAAAATAATTTTAATCAAACTTTGTTTAATTTCTCCAACTTGAGCGAATTCAATTTAATTATTGGCCTAGAGCAAATTTTACTTCATCTCCAATGCCTTGTAACATTTAATTCCCCATACTTAGATTATTTTCCACTTCACTCCCAGTCAAGGCGCAATCAAAGGGGGCAAACTCTTATTTTTCATCATTTAATATTCCCTCATGAGATAATTTCTTAGCTTCAATCCTCTAGGCGCAAATTGGGGGGGGGGGGTCTTATTTTTAACTCATACGCCTTAGGAAATCTCCAACCATCTTCCTTTCTCTTTGGGCGCAAATGATGCACCAGGCTTCAAATTTGCAACACTTACCCCGGCTAACAAGGGCGCATATGATGTGATGAGTTTTGATAACTCCAGCAAATTTTAAATTAATTCCAAGCTAGGCATATCAAAGGGGGGGTCTGCATTTTAAATTTATACGCCCTAGAGGTCAAGCCTTCAAATCAAAATGTCTCATAATATTTTTCAAAACCTTTTCTCTTAGTTGGGCACATTTACCACTATGTGCTTTTAATTTTGATCCCTTAGATAAATTCTCAATCTCCTCCTTCAAGGCTGGGCGCATTCAAGAGGATCCTCTTTTAGTTCAAACACTAAGAAACTTTTCAAGTGCCTTCCAGCCAAGGGCGCATATGAAGGGGGCTCTTCTTTCAATTTGCTACACCTTAGGATATTTTCCAGTCATCTTGCTAATCAAGGCGCATATAAGAGGGTGAGTCCTAAGTTTTAATCACTTAGAAATATTCCAACAATCTCATCTTCTCTTCAAGGCGCGGCTGGAGGGGTGAAGTTCAATTTTGAACACTTCGAAAATATTCCCTACACCTTCACAAGCTTAGGCGCATATGATGGGGTGAACTTTTAGTTTCCATACTTAAACTTTTCTTCAAGCTGTTTCCTAGGTAGGGGCGCATTTGATGATGCCAACTTCAAATTCAAATGCCTTAGTAGACTTTCACTTTCCTCCAAAGTCCATGGGCACATATGAAGGCTCCTAGTTCAAATTCAAATTACTTAGGCATTTTCCAAATCCTCTCTTCTTGTCCTGGGCGCAAATCCACCCCTGAGCATTCATTTTATCAACACTTAGAAAATTTTACCCTCTCCACTCTATCACGGAGCGCATCTTATACTTTGTACTTTCACTTTACTTGCCTTAGAAACATTTGCTACTTCATTCTTCAAGTGGGGCGCATTTGAGGTGGGCTACTTCTACTTTGTCAACACTTAGCATTTTTTTCTTTATACCTTGCCATGTTAGGCGCATATGAGAGGGGCCACTTCAAGTTGAAGGCGCATTTGCTAGGCTAAGCTTTCAATTCTCCAAGATGTGATGTCCCCTTTTTCAGCATGATCATGTTTGATGGTGGTTAGCCTATTTATTGGACCCTTGTGGGCTAGCCAGATTGGTTAGAGGGTCAGTGATACATTCTGGAGAGTGTGATCGTTTTGGTTTTCAGGGCACAGTGATTGGATCACAGTGAGCGTTGGCATTTCAGGAGTTCATAGCTTCTGACGGCACAGGAATATTCAGAGTTTTGAGCGAGTTATGAATTTTTAAGTGATTAAGTTAATTAATTAATTTAATGTCTTTTATTAAAGTCACATTGACTTTAATAATATTTTATATCACTTAAAAATGTTCAAAAAGGGATTTTAATATTTTAATGACTTAAAATATTAATAAGTGCGCTCAAGTATTTTATGGGAACTATTGAAAAGGTCATATTAAAATATTAAAATATTTTAATGATTGAAAAGGGCGTACTTTCTTGAAATGCGTGCCAATTTGGGTATAAAGCATTTCCCAGGCAATAGAAAATCATCTTTTGACCATTTCACTTTGCCTTGAGCATTTTGCCTGTGCATTCTCCTGTGATCAGGGTTTGAACAACTGCCATTGAAGAACGATACCTCTTCAGTGTGAGCACTCTTGAGATTGTGAAAGATCAGTCGAATCAGTGCATGTTGAGAGCTTCAGCCAGAGGTTCTACAGATTTGTTGTACCCCAAAATTAAAATTTTTGTTACACTTAGACATTTTGAAGAAATGAGTAAAAGTCTTGTCGAAACAGTCAAAAAGGTCAAAATTTGGGTGTGCATGTCTTGCATGGAGGGTTAAAACACAAAATTTTCAATTTCGACGATCTGGGTCTGCTAAGAGCAGCTTAACCTACAAAACCCAGATCTCGTTTTCATCCTAAATTTTAGGAAAACGCTATTTTAGAAATTTTCTCGAAATAGTAAAGTTTTTGGGTTTCGGTTTCTTTTGAAACGGATCTTGGCAAAATTTCTAAAAATAGAAAGTTGGTCCGACAGGGTCCGAACTGATTTTGATTGCTCAAAATGTGTCCGTATCGGTGGTACGGTCAGAATCTTAAAATAATCAGTTTTGCCCTACTGGGTCTATTCAGCTTTTTCAGAAGCATATCTGGAGTTTCGAGGTCATCAATGGAGGTCATCTGACTGCCAGGCGTCAATGTTAGCATTCAAACTTCCGGCAGAAGGTAAAATGATGAACATGCACGAGGATTGAGGAAGGAAAGTTGAAAAGTCATGAATTTTTCTAACACTGCTAAGTTTGGGCGCCCCTGTTGAAGAAAGGCGCCCACCTTTTTAGGTCACCAGATGAGTGAATTAGGGTTTGGATCCCCAATAGAAGTTGTTCAGTGTTCAGTCAGCTTCGCGATGGATATCCCCGTCAGAGCATCCGACGATCCAGTCTCCAGCAAATTCAAGTCAAAGTGGAGGTATAAAATGAAGATCTGAAACTTGAAGAAGATTGAATTGAGAATTTTTCTAAGTCTGGAGAAACTGGGCGCCCTAAGAAGAGAAAGGCGCCCAACTTTTCAAGGGTGCAAACAGAGGAATTTGCAGTCGAAGTTACAACGGGATGCCTTCAGAATTCAACTGGCTTTCTGGTGAGCTATTCAGCACGACAAACGGAGCTCGCAATCATCAGATTCAAAAGGCTGAACAGAGGGTCCGATGAGAGGTGAAGAGAGAAATTCAAAGCAAAAGTGAAAAAAGTCAAAAAATAAACTAAGTGTTGGTAAACTGGGCGCCCCCAGTCAAGATAGGCGCCCAACCTTTTGAAGGGTAAAAATTCACTTTTTGACCAACGTGTCTCCAGAGGACCCCTCTTCATTCTCCGTCAGCTTCGCGATGAGCACAGCCATTCAGCAATCCGACGCCCGGAGCTCAAGATTTAACAAGATCATCTATGGAAGAGAGGTTAATGAAGAACTTGGAAATTAGAAAAATGGCTAACACTGAAGAAACTGGGCGCCCCTAGAAGGAAAAGCCTCCCGTGAATTCGGAGGTCGAAATCAAGTTTTTAGCAGGAGGTGCCTCCAGAACGTCTTCTTCAGAATCAGTCAGGCTCCGCAGTGAACCACTCAGCTCGCCTGTCGGGTAAATCAGTCAACGAGAAATCAGAGGCGAAGTGGCGTGTTAAAATGAGGAAAGTTGAAAAAGTGGAAATTTTGACTAAGTCTGGTGAAGTTGAGCGCCCCTCTTGGAGAAAGGCGCCCAAATTTCCATGCCTTAGAAGATTTTTGAGATTTTCAAAATTTCAAAATTTTGCAAGAAGAGAAGGATGGCGTCCAATTCAAGAGGCTGAGATTTAGGGTTTTGAAATAAAAGCAGAAAAAAAAGCAAAACCTAAATCAAAACCTAAGTCTATTTAACACTTCTTTTCAATGTATTTTTCATTATTTTTGCAGGTAGCATCCAGAGGAGAAAGTTGGAGCAGCAAGTTTGAAGAAATTTTTGTGATTCAAGAATCCATAGTTGCTGGTTTTACATCAGATTTTTCAGACCAGCAAGCATAAACCCTTGTTCTTTCAAGCTTTTTGTTCCAGAAGATCAAGTTTTTCAAGCAGAAGGCCAAGGCTTTCAATTTTTCAGTCATCTGGGTCTTTTTGCCTCAATCTTCTGAAGAATTTTTCAAGAACTTCATCAAGTTGCAGCAAGTGCTTTTATCTTGCATGTCAGTGAAAACCTCAGTGCATTCAAATTTCAACCATCTGGGTCCTTTCCAATCAGTCTTCTGAAGAAAACCCATATCGCAGCTTTTTTCCAAAAACCTAGGGTTGGCTGCTTTTTCAATCAAACGTCAGAGTTTTGCAAATCCAATCAACTGGGTCCATTTCTAACGATATTACAACAAAACCGGATACAATTTTTTCGGGAAAAATTGAAGAAATTAGGGTTTGCTGCTTTACCAAAATTCAAGATTTTCAAAACGGACGATCTGGGTTGTCTTGTATCATTAGAACAAAACCCATATCTCAGAAAAATTTCTCAAAAAATTGTCCGTTGAAGCACAAAAATCAGCATTCTAAAAATAGAAATTGCACAAGACTTGTCGAACCAAGGCGAGTTTACAGTCATTCTTCAAGTTTTCTGAAATGGAGTACACTCCTAATGTTTTCAAGTCCGAATCAGCACTTTTTCACAATTACATCAAAACAGCTGAGACAGACTTGCATCATGTCAAGCCGGTGTTCGACCTACACGCCTTGGAGAGAGCAGGCAACACTTCAATCAAGAACCCGGGTCATTCTGGACTCCTCGCAGCAGCGTCTATTCCTATATCAGTTCAGAGCCTTGAGTTCGTAATCGCTTGCATTAAGCATTACAACCCGGCTACTAGGGAGATCCAGTCAGCAGATGGTAGGTTGATTTGCAGTCTAAAGCCTGATATGGTTGAAAAGTGTTTTTCCATTCCCCCATGGCCTGAAAGTGTAACTCTTTCGAGGGATGAATGTGAAAAGATGTGGAATATGCATAAAGACAAATACAGCAAGAAGATTGTACTGAAGTGAATGAAAGGAAAACATAAAAGTGTTGTTCATAGTTGCAGCCCAGTTGGCGGAAGGATAGGTCATATTTCAGTGATGTCAGCAAAGTTCAATAAAGCGGCCAATGAGGTTGAAGATTTCCTGAGATCTATTGAAGATGCTGAAGATATTCTTGAAAAGCGGTGTTTTGCTGTTGATGGCATAGATGCACCGAACCGGGACACAGTCTCAAACTTCCTAGCGGATGTGATCGAGCTTTAAAGCAGCTTTCTTCTAGAAGCTTTCTTTCCCGCTTTCTTTCTATTCTTGGAATAATCCTTATCCATTCTTTGAGGATAGAAAGAAGATAAGATGTAATAGTTGGCGTTTCCCGCTTTTTCTGCTTTTTAGGGTTTTATCTTTCTAGATTTAGCAATAAAGCTTGCTTGCTGAGCAAGCCCTAGATTGTGAAAGCAAGGAGATTTTAGGGTTCCCTACTCCTCTGCTTCTCTATAAATAAGAGCCTTTGCTCATTTAGTTTCTTTAACGGTTATTGCGATAACAAACTGCTGAGTCTCTTTTAGCCAGTAAGTTGTTATTCAGTGTCAGTTCACTTTGTGTTGGAACGGTTATTGTCATAGCAAATTGCGAGCCTGAATTGCAGCAAGTTGTTATTCAGTTTCAGTTCACTTAGTTGGAACCGTGCTTATGAGAACAAAACGCTGAGCCTATTGTGCCTTCTATTTGTTGCTCAAGTATTGTTCATTTGTGTTGTGATAAGCAAATTGTTGAGCCTCTTTAGCCAACAAGGAGTTAGTGAGATTGCTGTTTTCTATTGTGTTAAGAATAAGTTTGCAAGCCTCCTTAGCTGCAATTTCTTGTTCAAGGCATGTTAGAAGGGAGTTTTGTTTAGAGATTTGAGTAATAAAATCATGAGCCTCTTTTGCCCGAAAATCTCAGATTTCGTTATCTATGTTATGCTTTCATGATCTTTATTTCAGCTTACAGTGAAGTGTGTAGGTGTTTGTTGGGAGAAAGATTAAAGTATTTTTGTCAGAGAATCTACCTTGTTAATTTCTAACTTCTCTTGCTCTGCTATTACTTGAGAGGTTAGGAGCGTCTTTAGTTTAAGTTAGTCGTAGTTGAACTTCTTATCGAAAATCTCAGCTGCGGCGTTTGTGTTTAAAAAACCTTGTGCTCTAAGCTGATCCAAAAGATAGGCAACTTAGTTTTAGTTTACTTTCTTTCAAACACCATCAGCAAGAGGGAGCTTCCCCTCCTAATTTGAAGAGCAGTTTATCTGTGCATAGCTGTCCGTTTTCAAATCCGCATTCCAGAGGTGCGAATTTAAACGCCAACAAGATTCATACAGATATTATTTATTTTGAGATTGCTTACTGTTTACAATAATTGAGGGTTTCTACTGGTGGCGCATCCTTCTTCACAGACAGAGGTTTCCAGCAGAGTTTCCTTCCTTTCTTTTCATGGCCGTACGGCCTTCATTGGGATTTGTGCCTTGAAAGAGGCGTGTGAAGAATAAAGCTGAAACGCCTCCCTTTGATTTGATTTTGGTCTCTCATCTTTGGCGACTTGCATTTCCAAAGCATTGTACCATGTTTCTGAGTGGGAGAAGTCAGATCTGGCGGCCTGGCATCCATTTTGTCAGTTTCTCAGCATTCTTGGCTGGCAAGCTGGCTACTATTTTAAATAAAATAACTGGAGACTTTCGGGTATGTCTGTTATTCATGATCTAATTGTTTCAGTATAATAACAACTTCTGCATTTCCATTTTGTGAGAAATTGCTTTATATTTCAAATCACAAGCAAAAATATGCTGTGCCCCTTCTCTTCTGTCTATTAAGAATTCTCTAAAAAACTTAAAAAAACATCTAAAGACTTAAGAAAATAAGGGTTTTGAGCTGAGAGCCAGCAGGGCTCATCACACAAGATGAGCGCATTTCACAAGGTGAACTTCAAGTTTCAACGCCTTAAAAACATTTCTTGTCCTTTCTCAAAGTCAAGGCACATATGAGAGGTCCTACTTCCAATTTAAGCACTTAGAAAATTTTAAATCACCTTATTCTCAAGCCAAGGGCGCATTCAACCCCTTGTGCTTCCATTTTATCACCCCTTAGAAAATTTTCTTCTGTCTCCAAGCTAAGGCACATCTAGAGGGGTGAGCTTCAAACTTCAAGTACTTAGAATATTTTCCACCCATCCTCAACTTCAAGGGCACATTTCACCATGTGAGCTTCAAGTTTCATGCCTTAGTAGAATTTCATCCTCATCAGGTAGCTCCTAGGGCGAATTTTAATGTTGGACTCCAAATTTTATCAAACTTAGTGAATTTCATGTCCTTTGCCTAATTTGTGGTGACTCGTTCACGCTAACCCTGACTTGCCCTAACTTTCTATTTTTAGAAAGTTCTCCATGTTTCGTGCTTTGAACCGATTTCTGACTCGGAAAGGCCTGATTTTGACTTTGTTTCGAATCTCGAGATGTGATTGTGCTGCCGGCACCTGATACCTACCTACACCTACTATTTTTAGCAACTTACTAAAAATCGTAACTGCTCAGAATGCGTTCAAATTTTGCGTGTTGTTTGCCTAAAGGGTGTTGATCGTGGCTGGATGTTGTTTCTGCAAGACTGTCGTGTTCTGCCCTTGATTTTAGGAAACCCTAATTTCTCTGCACCGGACTGCTAAAAATATTAAGTGTTTGATTTTCGAACCTCGGCAACTCCGTTTGACTTGAGATTCGCACCGTGGAGTCCTCATCACCTGCTTGACCTATTTATGCTGACGCCTTGCGCTGACCTGCTATGTTTGGCATGTTTCTGGAGGTGGTTTACTATTTATAGCAGTTGCTTGATTTTGAGACTTCCACAGCTCTGTTTAACTTGAAATTTGAATGTTGTGATCCTCATCAGTAGACTTGCCTATACACACACTGGCGTTTGATGCCGTCTTTCTATTTATAGCCTGTTTTAGGAACGCCTTACTATAAATAGTAAGTGCTCCGATTGTCTTCAAATTTTACCAGCGGACTCCTTGGAAGATGCTAATCATGATGTGATACCTCAGTTTTCGGAAATTTGGGCGTTTGACCCCTCATTTTGGGTCCCGAAGCTGAAACCCTAATTTGCCTTGCATGTGTATCAAATGAGCTCTGTTTAACTCCATTTTTGTTGCATGTCAATTAGTTTGTGATTTTGAAGTGTTGGGCAGCTGCCGGAGTGGTACTGCTAAAAATAGTAAACGTCTGAAAAAGTGATCCATTAGCTGCTGGATGATTTTGCATGTCACACTACTCGAGAGATTTTGAAAAACCCAGAAAATTCATCAACATGCAAGCACTGGCTAAAAATAGCAAATTTCTGAAAAGTGACTAGTTTTGCTTGCATGTTACCTCGTTGCGAAGCTCTCGGAAAACCCACAAAGAATCTTCAGACATGCATCTGAAAATCCACCATGCAAACCCTATAAATGGGCCTCGAAGGTAGGATTGCTAAAAATAGCAAGTTGTCCGTTTTAGCTCAAATTTTGCAAGTAGATAGCTCATGGTGCTCAGAATGCAGTGCAATTGTCAAAATTTGAAAATCTCAGGAAAACAAACCCCAAACGGGTACTTACTAAAAATAGGAAGTGGTCAGAATACCGTGAAAATTCAGAGTGAGCCCGCTTGAAGCATCCTGATAGCAGTGCTAAGCTCAAAAATTGATTGGCCAACTCAATTTGACCTCAAAGTAGCCTGAAGAATGTAAACCCTAATTCATTGGAAAATGCTCCAGACTTCATCAAAATTCAAACCTAGGTCAAAAGGTAAGTACATCACCAGATGAAAGAAAAGACAAAGAGAGACAAACCGAACAACCAAAGCTAAAAGACCCGAATGAAGCAAAAATTAGGGGGTCCCCATTTTGAATGGGGCGATGTGTGAAAAGGTCACAACACTTATCACCAAGATAATAAACGCATGAATCAATTTTTCCTTCATCCAATACAAACGATGGAACCCACAATACTAAACCAATATAAAGTAGTGAGTGAATATGTAAACAAGCCAATAAGCTGATAAGTTAGAAAATTGTCTGCATTCCACAAACTTAAACGTCCCTCTCATTACCTCCCGCATAGGCATTAGACGGCTTCATGAATTTATTGACCAATGCCTCCTTCGTATGAGATGTATCGGGCCTCAAAAGATGTGCGATATAATATTGCTCCTCCATAAATACCAGTAGGAATAGTTTGAAAACTCCATAATGGAATATCGCCCAATTATCGTGGAAGTCGGGATTATCTTGTAAGGTATAGTATAAGAGAAAGGCAACGATTACATAAGAGGGGGATTATAACTTAATAAAGTTCAAAGAGTAATTATGTTTAAGGTTGCAATTAGTGTGAGAGGATGCTTACAGCAGTCGCACCCCACTCCTCTAGAAACAAGATGTCTCTCTTGAGAGAGATACACAGATATACAAAGGATATCAAATGAAGAGGAATGGGCATCGAATGGAATAGAATATGAAGTGATATATATATCTCTTTAACAAGCAGAACTAAGTGCTCTTAAGGAGGCCTGGGTACATCAAGTCAGGGTGCTTAAATAACCAATAGGCATTCAGGAAACAGCACCATCAATTGCATGCATAAAAAACAGATAGATTAATCAGGAACTACTCCCTATTCATAGTGTATATTCTGCATTCTTAATATCACTGAAATTTGCAGATTACATATACAGTCACCAGGATTAGTAACAGAAAATTACTCCTCTTCACCAAATTATCAATCATTATTGTCAATAAATACAAAGGCTGATTATCAGGTTAAGGGAGTCTTGAAGGTTATCATTTAGAACTACTATTGAAACCATTAATTCTAGACTCATTTGAGTATTTCCTTTTGAAGATTAAAACAAATTTCAAGGTACATCACAAAGGGGACATTATAGGGTCTGGGTAAATAGCTTTCTTTGTTTGTGCTCTAGTAATTGCCAAAACCTCCTTGTCGTCTACTTCCAGCATATTTATGCCTTTCTGTTTCGGGCAATTGATATCTTCATGATCACCTAGTCCACACCATTTGCATGATCTTCCTCTCATACCTTGATTATTCTAGCATTCCTTGGCAAAGTGACCCCATTCATTGCACTTTTGGCACTGTATCATAGATCTACCTTTGGCATCGTACTATATTCTGCTTCTCGGTCCACTGTTGTTGAACCGATTGTTATTGCCTCTTCTATTGTTTCGGTATCCTCTAGGGGATGCATTGGTAGTGTTTTAGGGGATGCATTGGTAATATTAGCCTTGTGCAAAGAGCAATTACGTGCTTCTTGTCTTTAGATTGTATGGGCATTCCTTGATAGAGTGTCCCATAACTTGGTAGATGTCACAAAACAATTTCTTAGGGCAATTTGCCTTGGTATGACCTTTTGTCTTACATTCGATACACCACAGTTCTTTGGATCCTTTGGAATTCTCCTTTTCTGCCTTCAGCTCTTTCATCATTCTCATCATGTCTCTTTTGAGGGCTCAGAGGGTTTTTAATTCTTCGTCCCTACTCTCCTTCGTACTCCCGTCATCATCTTACTTTTTCTTTCCTCAAGCAGATGTTTTATTTTCACTCTCGATGTCCATTGCCCGATTGTAAGCATCAGCATATGAAGACCCGATTGTAAGCATCAGCATATGAAGATGGAGGTACTACCTTCATTTTCTTTTGCAATGAGGAAATTAATCCTTCAATGAACCATCTTTTCTTTAATTTGTTCATTGGTTGGTTCTCCAACTTTACCAAAAAAATCCTTGAGCCTATGATTGTAAGCTCGTACGTTTTCATGTTTTCCCTGTTTCATGTTGTATATTTCAACTACGATCTCATTATCGTCTCTTGAAAGCCTGAATTTTTTCTAGAATGCCCTTTTAGTGCTTCCCATGTGGATTTATGTGCTACTCCTAGTTCTATGTACTAGTCTATCACTATGCCTCTAAGAGTCACTAGAAATTCTCTCAATCAATAATCTCTGTCTTCCTGTCCATTTGTTATCCATATGGTTTCACATGTTTTAAAGTGTCTCACTAGATCCTTTGACCCATGACTGGTTGGCAAAGTCACCATTTTCCTTCCCCAATGTTCTCCTTGTGCATTGGACCTATTTGAACTGTTCCACTCAATACATTTTGATGCCTCTCTTGCACTCACAGCTCGTACGAGTCCTCCACTCATCCACTCTAAGCATCCTCTGCACTCTGAGTATCCTAGGGGTCGTTCCTATACTCCCTTCGTCCAGGGTCTTGTTGATGTGTTTTTCGTGACTGCACCAACGCAGAATAAAGTGGCCAACCGCTACACTATTCTCTCTTGATCAAAGTATCCAACACGCTAAGATTGCGAGAGAGTTCGTGCGTTCAACTCCAAGGTTCCTTCAATGCGAATAGTCTCAGTTGGCTCAATGTGATTTGCTGGTATTTCAAGGGGATTTATGGAGTTGTTCAACAACAGAGGAAGGGGTTTTCACAATTCGACAGATTTATCAATGAAGCACGGGTTTCCTATTCTAACCAGAAAGTACTGAATTTAAGGTGGTTGCAGGGTTTAAGGAGTCTAAATCTATTCTAAGTGCTGGATATGGAGCTCAACTTCAGCAAACTTCAACCGGATTTCGCTTTGCCTCACGTCAGACAGCTTCCGTGAAGTCGGTGCAATCTTCAAAGGAGGTGACTACAAATATTCAAACCACCGCTTGACATGAAGATACCATCACAACGACGCATACCATCATTCAAACTATGATTGAAGTTAGGTCCACAACGTTTCCAGTTGACCACACAAGGCGAACACACCATCAGTAAGCCCGCTAGTGGTATGGATAAGCAAAGCTTGCTTAGATCAAACACCACATTCCATTATTACTATCTGCTTGCATGGAATGAAATTTACTCTACTTTAAGCTACTATTCGAATCAGAAGGACGAAGAAACCTTGCTAGCTACTCACAACAAAAGACGAAATTCACCATCAATGAAAAATCCTTTTATTGAGAGAGTGTTCACAACAATTTCTTACAAAGTTTTCAAAGGGAAAACTTTCCCTCTTCTTCAAACTATCCTATCAATCTACACTAAGCTACCTCTAAGCTATCACCTAGCTGTCTCTCTATTCTAATCTCTACTGCCTAACTTAATGCCTATTCTAATGAGGTACAAATGAGCGGGGTTGCCCCTTTATATAGCTGGCCAAGTCCAATGGACAGCTCATATTACAATCGGCTGGATGGCCTAGATCGTGCCACCTTAGCCCTAAACAAGATTCACCCTAAAAACTGCCACCAAGAAGAGTGGGGTAATAAATGGGCCATTAATGTCCATCACCCCTCTAGAAGATTCTTGTTCATAGACGCATTCGCACTATTCTTGTTCTTGACCGTAGACTTGATCAAATAGCTTCAACTTCTGGCATGGCAGGCACGTTCACAATCTAAAATTCCAAGACTACAACCTCATTCTTCTGCTTGATGATGATTTTCCTCCTTAATGTTGTTCTTCAACCTTGAAGTACTTGAGGATCATTTCTAACCTTGCGGCCCGCCTGACTGCGTTGGGTGCACATTGGGTATTTGAGGAGAAACTCCAACACTTAGCCATTTCTTGCAACTTTTCTTCTTTCATGTTTTGGGTGCAACCGAGATCTCGCAGAAGAGCTCGAAACTCATTACTTTATCTCCCTTCGAAGGTTGTAATATCATCGTGCTTCATCACTTCAAGTCATCGTGCTCTGGCCTCAACGTTCATCCTGCAAAACAAGCAAGGAGAAGAGCATCAAAACACTTCATAATATAAATTTACCTTACTCATCTGACTTTCATGCTCTAATCTTTGAGGTTTGAGTGATCTCTTCATCTGATAGGGTTCATCATTTTCCTCGAGCACAATTTTTGCCTTTAAATTCCTCTTGCCTTGGAATATTTCTGCATTATCATTCATCCCCCTTAGAGCGCATCTAGAGACTTGAGCTTTCGTTTTCACTTCGCCGGCTGAGGTGTTCACTCTGATATTTCATCCAATTCTGGCTCGAGAAAATTGTTTTCATCAAGAATTTTCTCAAAAATCATCTAGGCAATCAACTTCAAATTCATCAGCCAAGGCATTTTATTTCAACATCCTTTTTTCTTTCTTGCCTTAGAAAAATTTTTAAATTTTTTACTTAGGAAATTTCATTATTCAAGTGCCGATCAAAATCTTCATCCCAAAGTCCTTGGCGAGCTGTGGAAGACTTTAAAATCCATTCCTCATCGCAGACGTCCAATACCCAGAAGAAAATTCCCTTCAGAAAGTGTTGAATTCATGTGTCTCCAAACGAAGGGGTACATATAATTTTTTTTTAATTTTACCTTAGAAAAATATTTTGCCAACAATTTTATTCTTATTCTTCTCATCTGGGCGTATTTTCTTGCTTTGTCATGAAAATCTTCGTCAACCTCACGACGCTGGCATCCTCTGACTTCTCCTTGGCAATTTCATCCGTGTCTCAGGAAAATTTCATGTCCTTCAAGTCTAGGCGTATTTTTCCTAAGGAAGTGAAATTTAAAATATTAACACTTAGGAAAAATATTTCAAAAACTTTTTAGGTGTCAAGGAAGATTTGCCTAAGAAAATTTTCACTCATTTTGCCTGTGAAGAATTTTGTTTTTCTTTATCAACACTTAGCACAATTTTCCTTTTAAATGCCTTGAGCACGTATTGTATGTCATAGAAAATGTTTTTAATTTCAACGCCTAGCATACTTTTATCACCTTCACTCCACTTTACCTTGGGCGCATTTCACACTTAGAAGAGGATATTTTATTTCAACACCTTAGCAATATTTTCACCACCTTGGGCCTTGGCGCATCTAGCACATGGAGGAAGACTTTCACCACGCCTTGGTAACTCCTCTCACCAACTTTACCTTGTTTAACATCAACATCTTGGCAGTTACTCTTATTTTCACCTTCACTTAGGCGCATTTTATGCATGGAGGAGGATGGGCGCATTCTAGGCATGTAGGAGGATAAAGCTTTTCAATGCCTTTGACTTGTTGACCTTTCCTTGATATGGGCGCATTTGAGACATGTAGAAGGATTTAACTTCAACGCCTTTGACTTCCTTCCTTGCATGCACATGGGCGCATTTGGCATGGTGATAGGGATAAACATTTTGACTTTTTGACCTTGCCTCTAGCATGGCGCATTTGAGGGGGTGAGAGGGATGGGCACATATCACCTATGGAGGTGGATCAATTACCAATGCCTTAGAAACTTTTTCAACAACTAGCTTGAAGTGGGCGCATTTCACATATGGTGAGGGATGAAGCTTAACACTTAGAAACTTTTTGCATGCCTGACTTGAAGTGGGCGCATTTGGCCTAGGGAGCAGGATGAAACTTTATGCCTTAGAATTTTTCTTGACTTCTATTACCTTGAGGGCGCATTTGAGGGTGCCTACAGGATATCCCAACACTTAGCAAAATTCTCAACATCTCTAGCTGAAGTGGGCGCATTTGGCATAGGCAAGAGGACAAAGTTCCAGACTTAGAAAAATTTTCATCTTCCTGCTTGTGCCTTACTATATTTAGTAAGTTCTTGACTTTCCTTCCTCTGGAGTTCAGATTGATACGGAATTTTAAGCACGGGACCTTCATGACCTCGTCAGCCCGTTCACACTGCCATCCTGAGCTGACCTGCTAAAAATAGCACATTTCTGAAGGTGGTTTACTATTTATAGTAACTACTCGTTTCTGAGACCTCCACAACTCTGTTTGACTTGAAATTCGAATGATGTGCTCCTCATCGGATGACTTGCCCGTTCACACTGGCGCCTAACGCTGATTTACTATTTTTAGCCAGTTTCTGGAATGCCTTACTATAAATAGTAAGTGCTCTGATTGCCTTCAAATTTTACCCATGGATAGCTTGAAAGATGCTAATCGCAGTGGGATACACCGGTTTTCGAAAATTCTGACATTTTACCCCTCATTTTGGGTCCCAAAGCTGGAAACCCTAATTTGTCCTACATGTATATCAAATGACCTCTATTTGACTTCGTTTTTGTTGCACTTCGCCCTATTTGTGATTCTGATGTGCTGGGCAGCTGCCGGAATGGACCTGCTAAAAATAGTAAGTCTCTGAAAACTGATCATCTTGCTTTGCATGTTATATCATCGTGAAGCTCTCGAAAAACCCACAAGGAATCACCCGACATGCAAAGAAAACTCTGACATGTAAACCCTAAAAATAGCCTCTGAAGGCGGCTCCTGAAAAAGTTATGATCCTGGTTTGCATGTTATACCGTTGCGAAGCCCTCGAAAACCCACAAGGAATCTCCAAACATGCAAAGAAAATTTCAACATGCAAACCCTAAAAATAGTCTCCGAATGCTGAATTCTGAAAGTCATTGTCTCATTTTGCATGTTATATCACTGTGTAGGTTTCAAAAACCCAGAAGGAATCTCCAGACATGCATTGAAGAACTTCACATATAAACCCTAAAATATGCTCTGAAGGTTGAACTTGCTAAAAATAGACAGTTGTTTGTTTCAACTCAAAATTTGCATATGAGCAACTTGACATGTTTTGGATGCAGTGTGACAATCAGAACTTCAATAGTGCTAAGAAAAAGTCTCAAATTAGGTACTAACTAAAAATAGTAAGTAGCCTGAATTTGATGAAATTTTGTTGGAAACCTGCTGGAAGCATGCTGACAGCAATGCCAAGGTTAGATTTCAACTTACTCACTCCATTTGACTTTAAACTGACCAGAAGACTCGAAACCCTAATTTTATAGACTTAGACAAAATTTCACGTTTAAGCTCACAGACGGGGACAATCCCGGAAAAACAAGCAACAAAGAAGGGACAGAAAGAGAGAGAGAGACAACAGGAAATATAACTAAAATCAAGCCAAAAGTTCGAAACGAAGCAAAAATTAGGGGGTCCCCATTTGCAATGGGGCGATGTGTGAAAAAGGTCACAACAGGTCTTCGGTTCAGATCCTCCAATTGACCACAAAGTTGGATGAGCAAACTGATCTTCATGACATTATTTATAACCAGAAAAACAAATAATAAAAAAAGAAAAATTATCAACCTCTATGTTTTCTTAGGAGCCCCAGTGCTTGCCAACCTAGGGAAAAGTGCCATGGCTAACCAATGAGATAAAGAAAAAAATTACGTATAAATGCAAGGGACTAGCCATCATTTAGACTACCATTCTACAATTTTGGGAATTCAGTTTCTGCATCGGAACTGCAACTAACCTACAATAGAGAAGAGACAAGGACTATAGCTATATTGTTCAAACAACCAATGACATTGTAGGGAAGGACAATAGAAAACTTAAAAAAGCATTTCTCTTACATCAACAAACAACTAGCTATCTTAGAAAATTGAGATGGATAGCTAGCTTTATGTAATGTCCCCTTCCTGAGCCAAGCCAGCTTTGTTGACTGTTAGCCTATTCCACAAGTTCTCGTTGGCTAATTGGGTTGTTAAGGGAGCTCCACAATTCTTGGAGTGTAGTTCAACATAATTCTAGTTTTATTTGTGGCAATGAGCTCAATTGTCAATATGATTTATGATGACACTTTCAGAAGTATTTTTGGACATCCAGTGCGTGCTCCACATTTCTTAAAGCCCATTGCTATTTTTAGAAAGTCACAATTATGACGCCGACTTCATCTCTTGGCATCAGTTACACCTTGGCACTTCCAATTTTAGTATCCGATGCTCCAATGGTGTTTTTCATAAGTCAAGTGGCTGATTTTAAATGAATGCTTGAATTATGATATTTTATTATAAAGTTATACTAGTGTTTATTTAAATATTAAATATGACTCACTTTATGGGAATATTTTAAAAGCGATATTAATTTATCCCATTTGAGGCGTTGGAAAAGCTGACATAAGGGAATTAATTTAAAAAGTATTATTTAGTTCCCAAAGGGAGGTGTTGGGTTTTGGAAGGAAATAAAAATAACTCTTTGGAGCTCATTTGTATTATGTGGGAATTCTGAAAGAGGTTAAGCTGCTGGTTTGAACTCTGTTCATCCAAGAACTTTGTGAGGATGAAAAACCCTCAAGAGGAATATCATCTACAGTGGTGAAAGATCTTCCCTAGGTGATTGCTGATAGATTCATCCTGAGTTTATGTTGGTCTTTAATTGTTTGATTGTCAAATTTGATCAAAGGGGTTATTTGAAAATCTTTTGATAAAAGATTTTGTTAGAAAAATTGTCATTGATGTCAAATATGAGCAAGAAAGAACTCATTGTCTAAGGTGTATGGATGATTGACAACATAGTTGTCATTGATGTCAAAGCAAATAGACAAGATCGTTGGATTATCATCATTAATGTCAAAGGTGTGAAAGCATTCTGTCAATGAATTAAATCGTCAATGGCCAAAGGCCACTAAACATTTTATTCCAATCATCAAAGATGGCTGATTTCATTATGGCAGCACTGAGTTTATTTAAGATAGAAATAAATATAAATTAAGAGGTTCGCCATCTTCCTTAGGCTGACCCTTCTAGTGTTGTTGCCATCGTAAGAAATTAAAAGAAAATAAATTTATATATTAATGGGCCGACCACCTTTTGGCACTCACAAAGAAACATGTATAAATAAAGTTTAAATCACCCAAGTAAAAGATATAACATAGATTAAGAAAGGAGCGATTGAAGAAGAATAAGTGCAACAATTAATATTGTTCTAAATGGCAACGATTAAGATTAGAAAGGGTGGAAATTAAAGGTAGCTATTAAAGACTGCTAATGTGCAGCAATTATTCCAAACAAAAGGTAGCAATTAATATATCTAACAAGTTCAATGATTATTCCAAACAAAAGGTAGCAATTCATTCTGAAAAGGAAGAGTTTATGAAGGCAATTATTCTATGTGATAGGATAAATGAAAGGATTTGAGGATAAACAAAAGAGTTTAAAGGCAGCAATCATCCCTTAACAAAGAGATATGTCCATTCAAAAGGATATCACTGTTTGAAGAGATGTGTCTCCTCATTTAGATATAAAGATATAAATAATGATTGTAATTTGAGAGGAAGGTGAATGAGTGATAGGTGAAGAGTGAATAAGGAAGCAAGTGTGTAGTGTTTACTCGATACGTGGTTTGCAAAGGAACATGGAGTAAACTATAATTTACAGCAACAATAACAAAGCATAACATTACACGAGAATTGCAGAGAATAAGATATTGCATTCATTCATCAAGTATAGCAGCAATTACATCATAATAGCATCATCTCCTGACTACCAACGAATTGATCACATGAATAGCCAGCCAAGGTTGGTTGAGATACCAACTGTCAGCAACACTTCCTACAACTACCCAACAATCGGATTAGTTTCCGATTACAACTTTACATTAGTTTGTGCACAAGTATTATTTATTTCATATATTATTTGTTTGGCCAACTACGACCGACTGCAGCCGACTACAACCAACTACAATCAACTACAATCAACTGCAGCCGACTGCGACCGACTACAACCGACTACGTCCGACTACATCATTCCCCCCACAAAAGAAGTCATCTTCCAAATGACATTACGGCCAAAAATGGGGATTATAATAAGAAAATGTACTACTGAGAAGAAGGGGGGTACGAAGATGTCCCTAGATGAACAGATGATGTCGAGGTGGACGTCGGGGATTGCAGCTCTCTCAGTCTTCGAACCTCCTCCGTATGCAGTCAAAGTTGATGATCGACCACAATCTCGCACTCCTTGGCTGCCTGCACCATGTGAGCAACCTCCATCAATTAGCGTTTAGCCTGATCCACCTCCTTCCCCTTCACTGCAAGCTGATCCACCAAATCCTTCACCTTCTGCTCCACTTCCCTTATCCTTTGTACTTGGAACTTCTTCATGTGCTCTGTCCACTCCATCTTTTGTATGAGCTGAAGGGCCTCACCCTTCCTCTTCACTACTACTTTTGTGGCTAGAGATTGGCATTTTAGCTCATAAAAGGCATCCCTAAAGGCTGCCTCAATGTTGAATAAGGCTGCAATCACTCAACCATCCCTTCCTACAATCAAGGGTCGTACTCCACACCATGCCTTCAGCATCACTAGAGTCTCTACTATCGGTCGTCCCCTGGTGGTGAAGCAGCGTGCAAATTCTTTCTCACACATCATCTACACAAATCCTATGATTCTTTGAACCTGTTGTGCTACTAGTGGTAATTGACCGATTTTGAGTTGCTTAGAAATTTCCCCTACCCGACGCATTACTATTGCCACGCTCTAAAGGTCCTCATTATACCTCTATATTGTCCCCAAAGGATCGAGCGTATCTGGCTTAGACATCTCCAATGTCAACCCTTTTGACCCACTGGACTCATCCTCCTCCTCCTCGCCCGATGGGGTGGGCGGTGGTGATCCCTAGGCTGCCATGGGAGACTCCCTCTGCAATGGTCCCCCACTCTCCTATACGTCTCCCGATGGTTGTGTCTAAACTATTCCCGGCTCAGCATCATCTATCCTCACGGGTGGAGTGTCATGTTGCGCACCCTCGCCCTCAGTCAACATAGTTGTGAAACTCTGTTGAGGATCTGCACTCTCTATCACCATAGTGCACCTTCCTCATTCAACCCCTCAACCAAGGTCTCCGAAGGGCTCGGTGATAGAAACATTGGAACCTCAAGTGGAAGGCCAACCATGTTTAGCCAATCGTCTATCTGCGCCACATTGGTTGGTGCGGGCATATGTGATCGCAACCCCTCTGGAGGTGCAACAACCATGGCCGATATTGCACTTGGCATCGATGCTGGCAATGTAACTGATACCACCACCAGCGCCATCAATGGTGCCACTGCTGCTGTAACTACTATCACTGTGACTAGCACCGATGGTATGACTGACGTCGATGGTGTGACTAGCATCGATGGAGTGACTAGCGCTAATGTTGTGACTCGTGCCAATGTTGTGACTAGCACCGATGTTGTGACTAGTGTCAATGTTGTGAGGCCCCTCAATAGCATAACTCCCATCGATGGTGTACCTCCCCTTGATGTTGTAACTCCTGCTAATGGTGTACCTCCCACCAATGTCGTAACTCCCACTCATGTTGTACCTCCCACCAATAGTGTACCTCCAATTGATAGTGTATCTCTCACCAATGCAGTAACTCCCATCGATGGTGTAATTCCCACCGATGGTGTAGCTCCCATAGATGGTGTAACTAATACCACCAATGGTGTACCTGATACTATAGCAACTGGTACTATCATTTCCATCGATGGTGCAAGTGTTGTTGCCGCCGAGGGTGTAACTAGTACTATCGATGGTGTAACTGGTACGACCACCGATGCTACTGGTGGCCTCGCAGGTGAAGCTAACGGTCCTATCGATGGTGTTGGTAGTCCCACCGGTGAAGCTAGTGGTCTAGGCGGTGGGCCTGGTGGGCCTCTCAATGGGCTTGGTGGTCTCGTCGGTGGGTCTAGCGGCCCTACCAATGCACCTAGCGGTCCTGCTGATGCACTTGGTAGTCCTGGCGATGAATCAAGCAATCTTTCTGCTAGCAATGATGGTGATGCACCCAACAGTCTTGTCGGTGTGCCAACAGTCCTGGCGATGCGCCTCGTGGTCGTAGCGATGCACCCAACCCTAGCAGTGCGCCCCGTGGTCCTAGCGATGCGCCTTGTGATCCTGGTGATGCACCTTGTGGTCCAAGCAGTGCACCCAATGGTGCAACTAGCAGTGCAATTGACGATGCATTTGGCAATGCAACTCCTATAGTCATCTCATTTACTGGTACGGCCACCACCACTCTCCTTCGTACGACCGACCAATGGAACTATGTTTGTCATACTCTCCAATGCTTATGTTGTACAATTTCCTTCCATCGCCCGATGTGAATGTTGGGTTATATGTTGTATAGTACCTTGCAATGTCCTGCGCACATCATCAGCCTCTCACTACCATACAAACAACTCCAACATATGTCTTTAGCCTCCCTCGAGTGTACAATTGTTGATATATTGCTCAAAAACATTTTTGTATGTTATTGGAGTTTTATAAGAATATATGGAAAAGTGATTTCAAAACAATTTGCAAATCTTTCAAAAACAATTTCAGACTGAACTCTTCAAATGAGACTATGTGTAAACTGTTTGACAAATTGCTCATCATCAAAATATTGGGAGAAAGAGGAAAAAAATTGCGTAACACTTTAAGGGGGGGGCGGTTCTTACACTTTAATACTAAAAACACTCATCTAATGTTCAATACTAATAACTGTTGTAAATGCTGCTATACATATAATCTATAAACAAATCTGTGCTGTTTCAAATATCTTCCCATCAGAATATTATTTTCCACATAAGTGCAATGATAAATTTTACATATTTTATGGGTGTCTCTCTAGACATTCCAGTGACACATTCCCTGTCCTCAGACCTGTAGAAATATTCACAATTCTTGCTATGACATGGCTTATCATCCTAGATGGAAGAATGTTTTGGAATACTTGATGTGTAAGATATAAACATTAATTGACCTATCCCCAAAAGGAAAATTGACCCTCATGTTTCATGTACCACATGCATTTCCAACATCAGCTTGCATTTGCCCACATTTTAACACTTGAAGACGGATCATAATATGGAGATTATCAATGCTAATCTACTGATGGTATTAGATTTGTGTTCATCAATTCATTATAGAGTTGTTTATAGTGATATTTGAGTATCATCTTCCCTTTCCCAAAGTGAAACATTTCCTCTGCATTTCCATTTTTCGAACCTTCTTAGCTTGCATTTCATGTAACATTTTACAATTCATGTGTCGTTTGTTTTCAAGTTTCTAAGCAATAAAAGGAGAAATTACATACTCACTCCATGAGATTGCCGATATTGTACTTGTTTCTTTGACAATGCAACAGTTGCTGCTGCACCACCAGCAACTAGACCATACTTGTCAGTGAATGAAACTGCCTCTCCCTGTAACAATGGGTCCATTCAATAATTTCCTTTGTAGGATTAATACAATCAAGAAACCATCAAATATAATTGGATACTGTTCTACCCTATTATGATTATCTGAGTTCATTTATGCAAATGTACCTGAAGAGTCATGTAGTGACCACCTCTCTTGAGAAGTCCAATGCCTAATGCTTCAGTTTCTGGGACACCAATTGTGTCTAAGACTGCATCAAATTGCCCCTTTAGCTCTGCTCTCAAGTCCTAAAAGAAATGATATATATGAAATGATTTTCTTCAGGCCAAATTACTAAATGAATGTTCAAAGAATGAACATAAAATAACATACCCAAATGTAATTATTGAAATATATAGCAATAATCAATAGAAGGTAGTACAAGGATGAAAATATCAAGAATAGGAAATGAATGAATCTTAATCATGAACGAAACATTCATGAACAAGTGATAAATCTTACCAATGAGAATTGCCTCTGAGGGATTTGTAAACTATAAATCATGGAATGGTTGATTGTATCAAGGAAAGATTATGACTACTATTAAATACCCTTCATCTGTTTTCCCTTCAAATCATTTTTGCAATGAAACACTGGTCTCTGTTTTAGCTAATAATAAGTTGTGTCTAATTGTTTGTGTTTGAATGGCTTACCCTCCTTTGTATCTGAAAATCTCACTACAGGTCATGAGTATTGACAATCCAGAGCTTGCATTCAGGGCGAAAACATGGTCGATTAGTAATTTACATTTATGCAAAAAATCCATTGAAATCCTGTATGGTGTGCAGACTTGTACGTTCTGTCCATAGTTTTAGTCTCGGGTTAGTTTTAGGTTTAGTTATATCTCAAAAAGCTTCATCTTACAATTTGACAAACAATTCTACTATATGGGTTATTCTGTTTCGTGTTGTCTTCCAAGATACAAACTAAATGCTAACACATCATAAACACTTCTTCTAATGATACATTGAATGATTCTTAGGATCATATTTACACTTGATACAAATAAATGGCCCAATGCACCTATTAGTGACTTCCCTCTCTTACTCATTCATTTGTGAGCTTGCTAGTAATGTTAGGGCATGTTTAGAATTGTGATTTCATTGGTCTGCTATGATAATTCCCACCTTCCCGCTCATTACCATTACAACTAGTTGGCTGTACTAAAATGGCTTAGACCCTAGTAGTTTATGCGAAATAAAAACCTAGCACTATCACGTGTCCTTTATCTAAGAAGATGCAACGAATATAGGAAAATAACAAAGATATAAGTTGAGCTTCTTCTAGTACATCAGTATAGAAAAAATTAATTGCAATGTAACTACTGCTAAAGGAATTGAGTTCATGTTCTTTGTTGATAATGGTAGTGATAAGCTACTAAAATTCAATATATAAGCATATTCTTTTAATGGTTGGGAATAAGGGTTAATCTGGGAGAGAAATTATTGAAGTAAATTATGAAAACCTAAATCTGTAACTGAAACCAGTTCATTGCAACAAGTAGACTCCCTCTCTAAGACTGATATAAATTCTCGCAGCTATGCAATATACTATATTGACTCATTAACATGGTAGTGGGTTGTATATTCACATATTCCAAGTTAGCATGGGTTGTTTACCATTACCACTTTTCATGGGGTGCATTGAATACTTTCTACCAATTGGGTACTAGACCACAAGGCCTTGGGAATGATTAGATTACCATGTCCTTCACACCCTGCCATGGCTGAAATGTGTATGTCAACAATAGAGGATGCCAAACCTAGAAAATCACTTATTCTAAACTTAGGAGTCTCTTTCCAGTTATACTGTTAAGCAGGGTATAGGGGATAACTTTTAAGGAATCACAAGACGGATGGAGTGAGGATTCTACGACGGCATAGGTAGAGGGTGTATACCCTCTAAGACATATACTATTCCTTTCCTTCTGAGGTGATCACTGATTGATAAATCCTATGACCTGCATAGGATAAGCTTATCGATGCTCCAACATGACAATAGTCTGAGAGCGGTCTCTGCCAGTAAACTACTAGTCATATCCATAGATAGCAGGATGGTTTCTTCCTAAGGCATGCTGGCCTTAGTGCTAGCAGCATCCAAGCGATGGATACCCCATGTTACCCTAGAGGCTTGGACGGTTTCTGCCAGAGGCATGTGGGGCTTAGTGCCGATGGCATGCAAGGCGATTGTTGCCCAATGTTATGCTAGAGGGTTGGATGGTTTCAACCAGTGACATGCAGGCCTTAAAGCCAACAACATGCATGATGGACCATATTTTACACTTATTAGTTATTTGTTGTTCAAGGGGCTGTAAGGAAACGAGAGATCTAAGAAGAGTAGGAAAGTAAGAGATTGATCAAAACCCCATAGGCAAGTTTTTGGTATATACCCTATTGTGGAAAGTGATACTCAGAGTTACAATGGTAGGAACTCCTTGAGTGAATGGCTAATTAGTAGTTACCCTGTGTACAATAAGTTGGCATGATTGGCATCTATATCTCTCTATGGGCCTCAAAATCCACTTGGATGGGGTGGATAAGGACTTATATCCACTTGGTTGGGATCACCTTGTACCTCCTCCAAACCATGGGCAAAATAAGGTTGTAATGTCCCTTCTATGGGTTTCCCTTAAATTCATTTTTAGTCCTCTGTATATTTGCAATTTGATCATCACCTTGAATTTTTAGCTGTTCACAAGTCTCCCCCAAATGGATCTGCACTTAATTCTGATAGCCCTTAAGACATTGTTTCTATGCACTCCATACATGCACCAAACAAATAAGCCTATCATATTTGGAACACAACGATATAAACAGATGAAGCAGATCATCATGTTTGTGAATGAGCACATAACTTTTACGAAAGGGCTCTTCCCTGTGTTTATTTATGTTCCACTCTCTATAAGTTAACCAAATATATATGAATACAGCTGTCTTATTTTCTGATGAGATAAATGTGTCAAGTGGCTAGATAGTTACTCATTTATGCATAACTCAGTCACCTTCCTTCTCGAGTTTATCAAGTGACCAACATATAAGAACAGAGGTAATGGCTTCTTTTCCAAAATTATTCCATGATGCCTTTTCTTAGTGGCATGTCCCCCTTTTATACCTTAATGCTTTTATGTGAAGGGGTGCATCTCTTCGAATAGAGATGACCATCTAGATAGATACGTCTTTGGTTAATAAATCTTTATGCTTGGTCACCGCTTTGTAAGCAATAATAATATGTTAAGCTTTACTTCCTAATTGCTGTCCGTAATCGTGGTTTCAGGAGAGACGAAGGCCTTCCAGCAATATTAATCCTACGAGCAGTGACTACCGAATAACTGCGAATAATAGGAAATTGGTAACCTCCATGATAGACACGACTTCCTTAACCTAGTAGACGTTTAGCCGATCAAATGTATTGGTTTGTCCTATGGTTCAACGGTGTGTCAGGTTATTGCCACGATGGAAGAGAAAGTCGATGATTTAATATGGTCTAATAATACTTTTTTCTCCGCAACTATTAAATGGTATAATTTCCTTTCGATGATGTGGCTAGAGAGTTTCAGACCACGTCGACCATTAATCACCAGGGGCAAGCGTGATAAAGGAAGCAATCGTTGCAGCTATGACACTTTCAAAAATGACTGTTGCGTGTATTGGCACTCTGCGACTTGGCCGGTGAACTCCGTATATTATATTTATATTCGATAGTTAAATTATTATATGGATATTATATGGTGTCTTTGTTTATCTGATACAATTATCATAACCATAATGGTTATTATTTATATTTGATAGTTAAGTTAATATTATATATTATATGCTCCTTATCTATAAATTGATTTTATTGTTTTATACTACTTATATATATATATATTTATTTTAATATTTATTACATCATAATGATAATGATAATAATAATCAAAATTTATATTATATTATAATTATAGTAATATTTAAATTGAGATATTTATATTTTGATGTTTATTGGTATTTTAATATTATTTTGGTATTACCATTTCGAGGGCATGACAGTCCTCCCCTCCCAAATTTGCTTGTCCTCAAGCAACTTAGGATTAGGATGATCAAACATCTTAGTTTCCCTTAATTTGGGATGCCCCAAATTTGTCGTAAATCCTCAATCTAAATAAACAAGGGATTAGAGTATTTCCA
>VDFB02268267.1:0-46815 GCA_007258455.2 Sequoia sempervirens | reverse complement strand
GAGATTACAGACTTAGACACTTTGTCTATGCTTGTCTTGACTTTCACAAGGAGCTTAGACACTTTGTCTATGCTTGTCTTGACTTTCACAAGGAGCTGGGTAGATGGGCATGTTCACAAACTTAAGAGAAGATCAATTGCCCTCTCGTACAATCTCATGGGCGATCGGAGGCCACCAATGTCAGCAAAGAAGAGGAAACAAATTGTCCAAGCTGTAGAGCCGCAACAATAGGAAGAACCAATTTAGCCTGAGCCTCAGAGGACAGAGGAGACATCGCCTACTCAGTTGTTGGCTCAATCCTCCAGCGTACATGAAGTCTTGATGTTTGCAAATCAGAGGGCTGGAGTGAATGAAGAACAGGAAATTGGAGAAGTTAACCAGCCGTTGTCAAGAGAACTGGACAGTCAGAGTGCCAATGCTCTTGAGAGTGCCGATCAGCTAGAAGAGGGAGAAGAAACAGAGACAGATATTCGCTTTGATTGTGCACTTGAGGCAGCTTTTGAGGAGGAAGATATTGTGGAACCTGAGGTTCGAGGTCATGAGGAGGATAGTCAACATATGGAGACGGATGAGCCTTGACCAAATGTTGCTCAAGAAGAAGTTCATGAAGTTGAAGCAACAGAGGAGCAGCCCCTAATTGTCTATGGCACTCAGTAGAATGTTCCAAATTGGCTCACACGCGCGATAAGGAGAGATCAGGAGGATAACACCGACCCGACAGTAGAAATGGAGGAGCTCCTAAATAGAACAAGTGGGTCACCTAAAAGGAAGAGAGCCAGGAATATTCTAGGATGGAAACGGATGAGGCTGGTTCTCGAACTCTCCATGTTGCAGTTCCAATAGAGGAATATGATCTAGGTGATGTGATGCCTGAAAACTACACAACCACTATGATTGAATTGGGTCGTCCCTTCGGAGCACATGTTGTTGAAGAGGCTGAAAACTCCTTCCAGGCACTGAAGGATAGACTAGTACGAAAAGAAGGAAAATACAAGAAATTGAAGAAGGAGCATAAGGCATTAGTTGGGTATGTGCGGCATTTAGCACAACCAAGTGCTTAGGAGAACCCAACGGTGGAGCTTCCAGTTGAGCTTCCACGAGAGTCGATCAACGGGCTCGAAGAGATGAAGAAAGCTATTCAAGAGGGAGATAAGTGGATTGGCGGTGTCCGTGCTGAAGCTGAGAAATTCATGATGGATCTTGTCTCCTCCTTTCAGCACACTTCCAGTATCCTCTCACGCTTAGAGAACATCGAGCAGGCTTGGAATGACACATATATCTCAGTATAAAACCATTCCACACCTCGCTGCTTTGATGCGCATTCCCATGCAGACTTTGGTTGATGAAGGGGTGATTCAGGCTGGGGATAGATATGATTTTCCAGGGTGGTACTCTGCTACATTCACTGGCAAAGGCTTCTTCGACATGGCAGCGGCGGAGTCATCTAAGATCGGGAAAGCAATGAGAAATATTCATGAGGGCATCCTCAATACACTGGAGGCGTTATTTTCCAGAAGACTAACTCCCGAGGAGGTAGAAGTAGATGGATTGAAGGGGAGGTTGCAGCCTTTCTTCTCCGAGATGAGGGTGTTTGCTCAATCGGACTTCGAAAATATCTCTACATTCTCAGCCATCATTCAGAGCACACAGGAATCTATCGAGAGTTGGAGAAAGTCTTGTGACCGGCAGGAACAGATGATTGCTATCCTTGAATATTAGCTCAACCTTACTTCGGCAATTTCAGAACAACCTTACTTCGGCAATTTCAGAATAGGAAGTTGATGCAGTGCTGGCCCGGTTCGTAGCTTATGCGGTCAGAGAGAAGAGCAATGGAAACAGAGTCATGGACGAGAATCTTTTGGAAGGATAGTGGCATTAATTTCCCATAGTGGTCAAGGAGGAATCTGCTATTTTTGTACTTATTAATTATGCCACTCCTCCACCTTCTGGCGGTTTTTAGGGTAAATCTTGTCTAGGGCTGAAGTGGCTCGATTTGAGCCATCCATTGTAATTTGATCTGGACCATCCATTGGATTGGCCAGCTATATAAAGGGAGTCCCCTCATTTGTACATTAGTTAGACATTGGATCAGACTAGAGAGTAGACATTTTGCTAGAGCATAGAGAGATAGTTAGAGTTAGAATAGTTTTATTGCATTGTTTGAAGGAGAAGGAAAATTCTTCCTTTGATAATTTTGTAAGAAATTGTTACGGAGACTATTATAATGAAAGAGTTTCATTGATTGGTGAATTTGTCTTTCGTTATGAGCAGTTAGTGAGGTTTCTTCACCCACTTCAAGTAGGATATAAGTTAGAGTAATTTTCAGGCAAGTAGTTAATTATGAGTGGTTGTGTTTGATTTAAGTGAGCTTCATTAATCCATACCACTAACAAGCTTACTGATGGTAAGTTTGTCCTGTGTGGTCAACTGGAATACCTTTTAGACTTAACTTCGGTCAAGATTCATGTGAATGTATGCATCGTTTTGATGGTATTTGCATTGATGAGTCGTGATTTGAACATCTTTTCGCTCCCTTGAAGATTGCACCAGCCTTGTCGAAGCTGTCCAATGGGAGGCAAGACAACGCTCGATTGAAGTTTATTGAAGTCAAGCTCAATACCTCTTGCATTTAGTCTAGGATATAAATTTTCTAATCTCTGCAGCCATTCAATTTAGCATATTTCTGGTTAGTTTTAGGAAAACGTACCTCATCGCCAAATCATTCACAATGCACAAATCCCCTTCAAATCATTAACTTGTTGTCAGCTGCAAGCCTTTTGAACAATTGTGTAAGTCCCCTCATAAAAACAACAAATCACAACGAACCTACTGAGGGTATTCCAAAGCATTTTGGAACCTTGGAGTTGAATGTGCGACCTTTCTTGCAATCTTAGCGCACGGAATTCTTTGATCAAGAGAGAATGGATTAGCCTTCGGATTACTTTGTTTTGCTGATTGGTGAGGTCACAAAAGTCACATCAACAATAAGTAATATTAAATTATCGGCCTGGTCTTGAAAAGTCATAGTTATTCTACCAGACAACTTCCATTTTGCAATTGCATCTATTATTGATTGCTTAGAGCCGTGGTCAGGGTATTTGCCAACGTAATTGTTGATGCGTGTTTTGTGACACACCAAACATCAGAATAAAATGCCCAAAGACACCCTATCCTCTCTTAAAAAAAACCACCGCATATGCTAAGATTGCGAGAAGATCATATGGCGATTCCAAGGTTCCTAATGTTAGGTCTTGACATATGGATAAGCTCAATGGTCATTGTGATATGCTGGTAACACAAAGGGACTTACGCTAGGCTTGTTCAATTCACAATGAAGGTCTAGGCAATGAAGCTCTGTCGTTTGGGTCTTTCAAACAATCTGAAAAAGAGATAAGGGTTTAGAAGTTCTAATCTACTTCCTAAGAATTCAAGAGACGGTATTGACTTGGTGAAACTAGTAACCACGCTTTGCTTCGCCACGCTCAACGACAACTACACAAAGTGGGTGCAATCTTCAAGGGACTATGCTTATAATTTTCACGTCAAGAATAACTACCATCAAATTGAACAATATTTATCCAGACAGAAGTTAAGCATCCACAAAGTAAGCTCAGGCTAACTTTACGCATTGAACGAAAATCATTCTGTTCAAAGAAAGTATGAGCGGAAGATTCACCATAAATCAATACTTATCAGATCTTGCATTCTTCTAACATACATGAAATAAAATCTAAACTATGATGAGGGATAAGAACCATGCCAACTCCAAAATAAGAGAAGCAATCACCATCAAAACAATGCATGCATTACTTATTACTTTGGCAATCGTACGCAACAATTACTTATCTCAACATGTTTTGCAACATGCTCCCATGCTTTACAAATGAGGAGTGAGCTCAATTTATAGGCTCCTCGATTACAATTCAATGGCCAAGATTGATTTAGAATCAACGACTGAGATTAAAATAAAACCCTAATTAGGGCTTGCCATAACTAACTCCTTCTCGACCAATGAGAAAATTACACTCAAGGACACTTATCCTTTTTGCCAAATATGAACCCACAATAAAATAGAAAGTTGTTGAATCTAGACGTGCTGACTTGGAACAATTTGATTGGCCGAGGCGCCACTTCAGCAAGTTGGATGTCCACCTTGGTCACTTTGTTCGTTTTTCCATATTCTTGCCTTAGAATATTTTCCTTGCCGATGACTTTGTCCTTTGTGCTTGTTTCTTCCTAGCTTTGATCTTGGATTCCTTTTGAGACTTTGATTTCTTCTTCTCACTTGTATTGGAAGTCTCGCCTTGGAGCACATGTTTAGACTTGAAGTTATTAAGGTTTTCTTTCTTGATTGCTTCGAAATTCCCACAAGCGCTTTGAGCTGGATTGGTGTTATTCCTTTGGATTCCCTCACTGAATTATCCAATTTGTGTCAAGAAATTATCTAAGTGCAGAAATTTGTTTGGAACACTCTTCCTGTCACCATCTGATTCTGATTGAGAGTTTATCTTTAATTCTTCAGGGGATGAAATCCCTGAAGAAGTTGCCTTGGTTGCTTCAATAGGTCTGGGATTGTAGATTAAATCCCCTCAAGATGTCTGAATATTCTTTCAAGTGCCTTGAATTTGAAGAAGAATGCCTTTGCACACTTTCGCCACAATGGAGGAAATTGGAATTTTCTCTATGAAGTATTTCCCATACTTAGCCAAATTTTGGCTATTCTAGTTCATTTTGTAACACCTTCAAGCGGATTATTCAACATTTAGCCAAGATTTTGGCCATCTCGATGCTCGAATGAACTTTGCCTGTGGACAAGTGCCTTCAATTCTGAATCCGGCTTGTGCTATGTAGGACAAATTCCATCCTTGGACAAGGATTTTATTCACTTCCTCTTTACTTTTCCTTTTTATTCCTCTTGTTTTCTTTCCAACATTTAGTCAATTTTCTGAAATTTTTCTCCTCTTGGCTAGGCGGACTTCATGAACCTCATGCCATGGCTTCCTTGGCTTGGGCAGACTTTCCTTCCAACGTGCCATTTCCTCTTCAAGTGTTGATTCTTTCTAACTCCTCCTACGTTCTTCGAGGTAGACATCTCACCTGTACGAAGCTCGAAGTTAGAAAAATATTCACAAATTGTAAAGAAGGCAATTTTATGGCTAGAGAGTATTCAAATAAATTAGTTAAAAATATTCCAGAATTTGATTGTAAAGGCTGATTGGAAAATAAATTCAGATAAAATGAAATTTATCAGCAGCCTTTATTGTTTTCAAGAGCATTCAAAGAATTTTTTAAATAATTTACTGGAACTTTAGAGCTGGAAACTGAAAATTTTCTGTAAATTTAAGATTAAAATTCTTTTTCCTCTTCAAATTCGCTGGCTGTGGTTCTACAGTTGCATAAGAAATTTGAAAATAGAAGAAAAATATCCAACCTTGTGCTCTGGAATTAATCTAACTTGCAGCTCAAGAAGAAAAGGACGCCTTTGGTTGAGAAAAGTTTCCCTGTGAGAAAACTTGACCTGTGAACAATGAAAAAATAAACTCTCAAGCACTTCTTTTATAATAAAAAGTTTCCTTATTGGCCTGGGTCGACCTCTTCTCTGATTGGGTGCTTTGTTTTAAAACGCAAAAAGCAATCTTATCTTCTTTTTTTGATTTTTCAAGGCGTCATTTTCTTGCTTGCTTGCTAAGTTTTTAATTTTTAAATAAAAACTTAAGTTATTTTATTTCCTCTTTGCCTTTAGAAAATTCGACCTTTAAGTGGACTTATCCACTTTGCAACTGGATTTTCTCCTTTTACCAAGGTAACTCTTTGCCTTAGAAAACTTTTCGATTCTCCCCTTGGAAATTCAACTTTTCAACTGGAATTTGTATTCTTTCAAGTGGATTTTAACTTCATCTTGGAATTCTTGAAGTCCCAATTCGAATTTTCATTTGCCTTAGCCAATTTTCATCATTTGCCAACTGGAATTTTTAATCATCCAACTGGATTTCTTTGAACTTGGGCGAATTTTAGCAAGACTTTTCAAATGGACGAATTTTAATTGGATTTCCCAAGTGGATTTCATTTTGATGAATTTCAAATGGATTTTTCCATGACTCAACTGGATTTCTTTATGGGGCGCACCTCTCCAAACTTAGGCGAATTTCACCATAATCTCCTTGCTTTTTACTTGATTTTTCTTCCATGAAGGTGCAATTTTCAATTGATTTTCCAGATTTTTGCATGCGCTTTTCCTTGCTTTTCAGACCTTTACATGCGCTTTTCTTTGCTTTCTCATGATTTTTCCGATTTTTTAAGATTTTTGCTTTATTTTTTGCCTGCTTTTCAATTCTAAAAATGGAAACTTTTGACTCCACTACCAGTAAGACCTAGTACTTTCTAAAAATACACTTACTAAAAATAGCAAAAGCAAAAAAGCAACTTTCTAAAAATAGTAAATACCAGATTGGTCCAGAAATGCCAAAAACGAAAAAAGCAAAAAAAAAAAAGTAGAATCCCTAAAAAATAGGAAGTGTCAGAATTGAGCGAAAGCACAGGCGATCCTCGTCTACCGGGTCTTGTAAGCACTTCTATGACGTTCACGTTCAGTTTTGGGTTCAAATTCTCAACTTGTTTCGGGTGATGACTCCAAACTCTGACTTCAAACTCTTCATTGTAAAAGACTGGTGATTAGTAGTTGCGACGGACGCCAAGGTGAAAAAAAAGCAAAAAACAAAGGGTCCCCATTTGCAATCGGGTGATGTGTGAAAAGGTCACAACAGTAATGTCCCTACATTATATTTTAAAATATTAGGAGCTTTTGTTTATTCATTATAGTAATAATCATTGTTACAATTTTGTATTTAGTAATTATAATATATTATTATATATTAGATGCTTAGTATTATATAATTTTTTTTTATTGTTTTTATATCAGTTTCATATATTTTAATATTTTTATTATATCATAGTGATTATAGTATTTAACTTATTAATATTTATAATTATAGTATTGTCAATAATGATATCAAATGGTTAAGATTTTAAATATTTCTTTTGTTCTCCTAGTGCCATGATTTTGGGGACATGAAAGACCCTCGTACGGAGAAAGAGAGACTCCGAGAGGCCAGGGTAGAAGTAGAATAGGCGATGACCAAAGAACGAAGAACCTCCAACGAAGCAACCAATACGTCACTATAGTTGGAGTCAGAGAAGAACATAGTATGACAAACGCTAAATACAATCATACCTATCAAGGTAACAAACCTTTTGTAGACAATGCCACAACTTAGAGTAGCAATCACCAATGTTGTCAAAGACAATCAAACTCGTCAGGGAGGTCCAAGCGAGAGCATGACATAGCCGCTAGGAGAGAAAGCCACGAACCCAATGCTACTCACATTAAACATCGGGAGGAAGCCTGTCATCGTATAGATGGAAATCATGGGGAGGAAACTCTCAAACACCATTGTTGACGGAGGCTCAGGAGTAAATGTACTACCAGAGGAAACATGGAAGTGTTTGGGGAAACCAACTTTCTAGCCCTCAACATTCGACTTGGTAGGTGCCGATTAGCACGACATCAAACCCTCTTAGTACACTGATGGCACAAAAATTGACGATTGACACAACAATTCCTCCTTAATTTTTTCATCATCCCACTACAAAAGGTGTAGGATGCATTACTTGGGAGAGGGTGGCTGATCACTGCTAAGGCAGACCACAATTGTAAGTCAAACACACTCTCGATTGAGAGCAATGGGAGGAAGTACGTCATTGACCTGAAGAATCAAGCCGTGAGTGAAGAGTTGGTATCCTTTGGATCAGAGTCTAATGAAGGAGAATCAGATGCAGACGAAGGAAGAAAGGTTATGGAACCAAATGACGAAGGCGTACTTGACCTCGAGAGTTGCTTAGAGGACGAGACAAATTCTCTCAATGGTCTGTTTCATTGGCAAATGGAAGACTATGAGGTGTTCCACCTCAGAGTGCAACATGTTACAGATTGGAGAGATTGAGAAAGAAGATGATAAGGGCACGTCTAGCCAAACATTTTCGGCTGGGTATGGAGAATACAAAGAGGGAGTAGCAGAATTGGATGATATGCCAACCTATAAGTTCGAATGAGACAAATTAATCAAGTACGAGGAACCAAGGATGAAAAAGGTGAACTTGGGAGGTGAAGACAAACTAAAGACAATCTGGGTTGGTGATGATTGGGACCTCGTATTGAAAGCAACAACATTCAAGACAGTACGACCAATCATCAGACAAGACAATGATCAAGGGTACGGCTTGTATGACTATCCTCGACAAACGCCATGCAGAGACTCATTGATTGCACCGTACGAGGGGTGATTTGTTGCACCGTATGATTAAATAGAATATAGGATACTTCAAGTTGCATTGTATAGACATTCAAGACCAAGATCACATGCATACGGAGGACAGGTAAGTGGAGGAAACATCTGTACAGTGAAGGTAACTATTAGTTTTTAGGATCAGAAATACAATAAGCAGAAAACGCAACTCAGAGACAATGAACCCAACATTTTACCCTGGGAAAACCCTCCTACTCGAGGGAGAAAACCCAACAAAAATGCTCTTATATACCAAATGAATAAGTGCAGAAACTGCATACAGAATCAGGCCTTAGACAAGGCCGAGTCTAATACAATGAATAGATACACTTCTCCTTGAATCGAAATACAAAAGATGATACTTCTTAGAATCGAATCTGCTGCTAGGAGGCGAACTGCTGCTAGTGCTGAAGATGCAAATTGGAAAGTGAATGGATTGATTGATACTCAAATGAGGAGATACCTTCTCCTATATATACAAGCTAGGCAACCCCTCATCTAGAGACAACCTTGAACAATATAAATATTATTTGTAGAACAAAGGCCGACCTACCTGCCTTGAGATAATTTTATTTTAAGGGAAAATATCTCTCGAAGCTACACAACACTAATACTCCCTCTTAGCTAGGGAGGTATTTTCAAATATCCTCGTCATGGAGTCTCTCAACATGACGCCCACAATGGCTACACCCATTTGTGGAAAACTACATCTCAGTACAAGAGTTCATCATGGAGTCTCTCAACATGATGTCCACAATGGCTACACCCATTTGTGGAAAACACATCTCAGTCTTAGAGATGTACAAGGGTTCATCATGGATTCTCTCAACATGATGTCGTCATGGAGTCTCTCAACATGACGTCCACAATGGCTACTCCCATGTGTGGAAAGAAACACATCTCAGCCTCAGAGATGTACAAGGGTTCATCACGGAGTCTCTCAATGTGATGTCGTCATGAAGTCTCTCAACATGACGTCTCATCTCAGTCTCAGAGATGAATAAGGGCTTGCACCTCATATTTCTCCGTCTTAGAGAAATATACACTGCAAGGGCTTTCACCTTATATTTCTCTGTCTTAGAGAAATATACATTACAACAAATCTTCATGATAATGTGACTCCCTCTGAAGCTCCAAGTACTTGCATCAACCTCCTGACCTCCTCGTCCAAGATTGCTTGCAATGCTTGCCTTAGAGGAACAGCTTCCAACGTACACCTCCGACACTACTGACTTGCGAGAGTTTAGGATTGTCCTTCTTGACCTCATCCTAGATCACCCTATTCTGAATAGGTTTGCGGAGCTACCAATGTCATAACTAGATTGATTGTCTTGTGCAATTCTGTTCTCTGCAGTTGAAGAGGTCTTCCAAGGGCTTAGCACCTGGCCTTGCAACACTGCAACCCACTTAGTTGACACCTTCACTTCTTCTCAGAGAGTCACAAAACTCTCTCTTGATCCCTACCTCAGAGATTGGAAAGAAATCTTTGGAAGTGAACTCCCCTCCATTGACTGATCTTGGAACCTTAATCCCTTTTCCCAGACATGCTCTCAACTCGTGCCTTGAATTCTCGAAATTTAACTCCCTCTGAATGTCATTTCCTCCTCTTCGAAGTAGCTGATTGCAATGACAATTTGTATAGGTTCTTCGTTGTTTAGTGTCTTCATCTTTCTCAATCTTCTTTGCTGATGCAAACTCTCCATCCAAGGCTGACCCAACCTTGTGCCCTCAAGAGATGTCTATAGTGAAGTTATGTGCCACCAACTTAGTCTCATGGCTGCAAGCTATGAGTCCATGATGGTTCATTTCTTCAACTGGCATGCCTTCCTCACAGGATGCCTCAAGCTCTTCCTCCCTTTGAATTCCTTATGCAATCTCTCATCATCCTTTTGCTCCTCGATCCGTCCTGCATTTTAGAGAGATTAATAATAGTTCATAGAATCAAACTACCCCGAAGAGAGATATACAGACCAATGCTAGAAGCATACATGATTCACTATTATTGCATGAATTATTATTAACTACATGATTATTTAATTCCATGATCGTTATTCAAAGGTACAAACATAAAATACTTATCTCTTTAAAGTTGGTCAATTCAGTGATGCCTTTTCAGATTTCGATCTCCATATCTTTCCTTGCTATTAGCATCACGGTCTCTTTCACCATATCGACCACCACTATAACGATCCCCTCCAAGACGATCTCTACGACCCATACCAACATGCAGGGATAGCGTGAAGAAAAACGAAAAAGTTGGGAGTTGCACGCTATGTGTTGGTTGGTGATCATTGAGCATGCATCACAGCCTTACTGCCAACACCCAAGCCGTCGTCACCCAGACAACTTGAAGCCAAACCAACAGTACCACCCAACTCACCACCAACGTGATCCACCATTGATGTTGTGTTAACCAAAGTGCTACCTCTGTCCAACTTCTTCAAAAGACTGAACAAGCTTCAGTTCTCCGCCTATACTGCTTCTTCCCTTGATTGAAAGGCAGCAACACTACTTAATCTTATGCAGACTGTTACAAACCCTTAGTAATATCAACAGATTTAATCATTTTCTACTTTGACCCATCCGATTCAAGCAGCTCCTTTATTCAAGCAAGTTGTTCCTGACTTAATTAGCAGTTCACTCATCAATACATATTGTCTCTTTATAAACTACTCTTAATAATCCAAGTTGCTCCCGATGAAATGGCAGAATGAAGAGTAGAAACGACATCTTAAAGACAATAAGCAGCATAGAGGGTGCTCCTGATAATAAGCGGCAGTCACATTGATAAGAATTTAAAACACCATTGAATATTTTCACCATATAATATAAGTTTCCCTAACATTATTGGACCTTTAGACTTGATGTCATTTTTTTGCCACGATTCCCAATTTGAAGACTTCCACGATTCTTTCCACCTGGGGTCAATTGCCACATCTCTATATTGCCACAGGGAAGAAATTTCCACGACACCATGAAGAATATCAATCACCGTAAATTAAGAAGCTCCTTTAATTCTTGTAATCACTGTAAATTAAAGAAACTCCTTTCTTAACCATGAGGTGGCATCGATAAATGCTTTCATCCAATTTAAAACTTCCTTAAATTTCCTTTGAGATACTGAAAACTGACTACATCCATTAAATTCACATTACAAAGAATGAGGTGGCTTCAATAGTCTATTCCACTGAATGACTTCTCAACGCATTCTTTAAGGGTTTGTATATACTGAAGGTGCCTTCTAGTTGTGATTCATAGATTCATTCGAGGGCCATCTCTTCACGATTCCGTCCCCATGCAAGTTTCAACTCCTTCAAAGAACCATTGATTCGTATTCAACATTCAATGAATTTGGCGTTCAAACTATTAAAATGGACTTCCTCCAGACTCCACATCACTCGCCAATCTTCAATAGAAATTCCCGTAAATCACAATACCACTTATGCTCTTACTGCAAACTAGGATATTAGCGACGACTCAAAATTAACATTGCTCCCGCTTTCTTCAAATTTCCAAGATGATCCATTTTGGACTTGTGCACTGTCAACAGTGCCAACAATAGCTTTAAAAAAACTCAGTAAAGAGAAGAATGGACGATACTTCTTAAAACTCGAATTACTGCTCCTCATTGATCACGACGCCTCCAGGAATATTAAAGGACACCTGAATATCAATAATCTTGAAGACGTCCATAAAGAAGGTGGAGGCTTCAAATGAAGATGTAGCAGTTTCAAAATGGACAACTCAAACAAATGTGGCATTGTCCATTCCTAGATTTCCTTGTTCCTCCATGTCACCTCTAATTCCCAAGTTTCTCTTGCAATCTTCGCTAGCATGAATACATATTTATATGGACATGAATTTGACTTCCTTATATTGCAGCTGTCTCTTGACTGCTTAAACAAATCTGATCAAATCTTTTCTTAAACCCACTCTGATACCATGTTAGTTTTTAGGATCAGAAATACAATAAGCAAAAAACACAACTCAGAGACAATGAACACAACATTTTACCTTGGGAAAACCCTCCTACTCGAGGGAGAAAAACCCAGCAAAAATGATCTCTTATATACCAAATGAATAAGTGCAGAAACTGCATACAGAATTAGGCCTTAGACAAGGCTGAGTCTAATACAATGAATAGATACACTTCTCCTCGAATCGAACTACAAAAGATGAAACTTCTTCTTAGAATCGAACTTGCTGCTAGGAGGCGAACTGCTGTTGCTGCTGAAGATGCAAATTGGAGAGTGAATGGATTGATTGATACTCAAATGAGGAGATAACTTCTCCTATATATACAAGCTAGGCAACCCCTCATCTAGAGCCGACCTTGAACAATATAAATATTATTTGTAGAACAAAGGCCGACCTGCCTGCCTTGAGATAATTTTATTTTAAGGGAAAATATCTCTCAAAACTACACGACACTAACATCAACAATGTATGACACTGTGTAGAGGTGGAAATCGTACGATACTCTGAAAGACCAAGGGTTGCCATACAACGTGCAATTAAGATCATCGTACGACAAAAGGAATTCGAGGTACACTTTGAACCATCACATATCGTATGAAGGATTGCAGGGAAACTTCAAGTCGTATGGATCATACGAGTTAGTCTTGTTGACAACGTACAAAGGTTGAGGGGGGTGTAATGTCCCCATTTTGGCCCTACACTCTTCTTTTGGATTTAGCCTATTTCCGGAAATCAGTAGGCTAAGCTGAAGTATAAAACTAGGGTTTCCTCTTTCAGATACTGCTCAGTTGGCGTTCAGAGGATGTTGTGCAGACTTACTATTTATAGCAGTTTGCTATTTTTAGCAAGTCTATCTTTTGGCAGTAACTATCTAGCAGCAATTCAATCCTTTGCAGTTCAGTGCTCAGTTTGGCTTTCTGATGGTTTTGAAGTTAACTTACTATTTTTGGCATTTACTATTTTTAGTAAGTTCATTTTTGGCAGAAGCATCATCATCAACTTGGTTCAGTTTGGCATTTGTCAGTTTGCTATTTTTAGCAATTCATCATTGCAACTTGGGCATTGTATTTGGTTATCTCCTTGGACTGAGTTTCAGACTTAGTCAATTTTCATGTCTTGAAGTTGTACCCCACACCTAGGCTTGATGACTTCAAGTTGTTTTAAAGAAGGGGACATAAAGGGGTCAAGTGAGCATTTAATTATTTAATAAATGCTTTATTGTTGCAATATGAAATGGATGCCTAAAAGGGAAGTTGAATAATATTTTATTATTTCAAAAAGTAAAAGGCAAAAAGGTGGCGTCCCTTTTGGAAGTTGAAGTGATTCAACTTCTTGGAATTTGAAGAGTTCTTGTTGCTTCATTTGCCAACTAAAGCTTATATATTGCTGCTGTTTGAAGAGCTGATTATCCAATATTTTTATGTTAATGATATGCTGTTGAAATGACAACTTGTTTAATACTTCGAGGGATGCTTACCTCCTAGTTCCAATCCAATTTCGTGTTTGAAATACAACACCTAGTTGGTCATTTGCTGCTTCTCAAATCAGACTAGCAGATTGAGCTCAATAGTTGAAGATTTTGATGAAATTTCCAGTTTTGAAGTTGCTGATACAGTCATAGCTGAAGGTGGTTTTTGCATACAACTTTTGAGAAATCGCCCTTCTACAGGGCTGTACCATCTCATGAGTGCTTTGGGATTCGTGCAAGAATAATATCTTGAGTTTTGATGCAGTTTTGTAGTTTGAGTTTGGGCGCCATCCTCCTAGAAGGTCTTTGCAAAACATTCCAGTTTATTCGGAGGTATTTAGAAGGAGTTGTGATCATTTTTATGAGTTTGCTGTTTGCTGATAGACATTTCCAGATTGCAGATTTTTATATTAGACTTGTTAGTTTTTGATATAATGCTGGTTTGAGCTTCAATTCTTCATCTTATATCATTGTAAATGTTAGAGGAAGTGATACTCTAACTGTTTAATGTTTTTGGAAGATTATCTATTCTATTTGCAGCTGTTCTTATTCTTTGTAAAGCTAGTTAGTAGTACTAACAGCTCTTCCTTTACTTGCTGCAATTTTATATCTATTTTATACTCCCACAATTGAGTGGTTGAGTTTTAGAATAAACATATATCTTGTTTGTAATTTCCCCCCACATTATAAGTGGTTGTGTGGACAGTATTCCCCCCACGTTAATAAGTGGAAGAGTGGATTTAATGGCTGGCTTGCCGCCTTAATAATGTAATAATCTCACCCACTAAATAAGTGGAGTATTCCCACTGCTTGTGGATGCCTGCATCAGCAGATGAATTGTAATTTCAGCTCAGTTTATTCCTAATGATCCTCTGACCATATGCTATCACCTCGCCCACATTGGGATCTTGGTGAACATTCTTGGTTAGAGTTACTTTACATGCTGATTTGCATTTGGAGCTAACGCTAATCAGTGTTTGGTTGCTGATTTGTGTGTCTAATTTTGGGGGAAAAAATTAAGGGGAATATTTTAGGGGGACAAAAGTAGAGTGTGGAATAGTGGAGACATTGATGTACAAGAGAACCCAACAGAAATCAAGAGCGTACGGGGGTGTGAATGTGTCATACGACTAAGGAAACTGCAGTGTGCTAAGAACAAGCAAAGTGTATGGTATAAAATTTTCATTTACAAAGTATGGCTTGGGAAAATAAACATTAGAGATTATAGTGACACATTAGTGGACGGGTGAACAAATTCAGTTGCTGTAATGGTCCTCGAGAAACACATCACTTATACCAAGAGTAGCTGAAATTCATTAGAGAGACATGGCCGCAACCAGCAGCAACAAGGAGAAGTGATTGCCACCATTTCGACCTTGGATTGCAATATTCAAGATGGCGAATGGGAGAGATGATTATGTAGTAACAATTGATAACATTACTTGGGAAAGTCTCAGCGGCACAAAAATGTTGTTCATGGTGGTTGGCAACTCAGGATGATCACATCTTGAAACTAGCATTGTAGTGGGTGCAAGTGGACAAGGCAATGTAGTTGCCATTTTTCAGTTGTCAAAACTTTGAGCCTTACTTGAGATAGATGATCGTGCATGTTGTACCCCAAATTAAAATTTTTGCTACACTTAGATATTTTGAAGAAATGAGTAAAAATCTTGTCAAATTTGTCAAAAAGGTCAAAATTTGGGTTTGCATGTCTTGCATGAGGGGTAACAATGTGAAATTTCCAAAATCCAATGTTCTGGGTCTGCTCAGAGCGACCAAGTCTATAAAACCCAGATCTCAGTTTTTCATCCCTACTTTTTAGGAAAGCTGCTATTTTTAGAAATTTTCTAAAAATAGTAACTTTTCTGGGTTTCTTTCGAAACGGATATTGGCAAAATTTTCTATTTTTAGAAAATTTCTAAAAATAGAAAGTTTGTCTGCTAGGGTCCAAACTGATTTTGATTGGCTCAAAATACTTCCTCATCAGGCTGATGTGGTCAGAATTTCAAAAAGATCAATTTTGCCCTAGTGGGTCTATTCTACTTTTCAGAAGCATTTCAAGAGCTCCGAAGTCATCAATGGAGGTTAGTCAGCTGCTAGGCATCAAATTCAACGACCAAGCATCGAGCAGAAGGTGAGTTGATGAACATGCATGATGAATGAAGAAGGCGAAATCTGCAAGAATTTGACTAAGTCTGCTTGACATGGGCGCCCCAAGAGAGAAAAGGCGCCCATCTTTTTAGGGCATCAAATGATGGAACTAGGGTTTGAGCTCCAAGGCATAGTTGTTCAGAATCTTCTCAGCTCCACGAGTCTGATAGTGTAGTCATTAGACCATCTAGTCGCTCGGGATTCGAGATCAAACAGGGAGGTTTCAACCAGAATACAAAATGAAAATCATGAAAACGTCAAAAAAGTTTCAAAGTCTGGGAACTTTCAGTGCCCCAGGTGCCCATGGGCGCCTGACTTTTTGAGGGTCCTAACTTAGCAGTTAGGGTTTGTAGATGGGCTCAATCTCTTCGAAATTTAGTTAGCTTCGCAACAAATGTCTTCGTTAGAGCATCTGACTTGTCAATCTCTGGAAAATCTAGATCGAGCTGAGGATATAGGATGAAGGTTCAAATTTGAAGATGGAAAATCAGATGAAAATTTCTAAGTCTAGAGCAAATGGGCGCCCCTAGAGAAGAAAGGCACTCATGTATTTGAGGGCTCAAATGGATGATTTTGCTAGTGAGGCCTCCAAGATGACTTCCTCAGAATTGAGCTTTCCAATGAGACACCAGCACGTCAATTGGAGTTGGCAGTCGCCAAATGCGGCAGGCGGAACAGAGGGTTTGACAAGAGCCAAAGTCAAAAATAGAGAAGAAAATACAGAAAAATTTCTAACTCTAGTGAAGTTCAGTGCCCTAGGAGCCTAGGGGTGCCAAACTTTTGGTGCCTCAAATTCAACTTTTTGACAAAGTGACCTCCAAAAGACCCCTCTCAAAATCTTAGCTCTGTAACAAACCCAGCCATCAGTCAATCCGAGCTCTGGGTCATCAGATCTGATGAGATCATTTGTAGAAGAGAGTTGATAATGAAAAAATTTCTAAGACTGGTGAAGATGGGTGCCCCTGGAGAGAAAGGGCACCCAAGGTTTTGAAGTCTAAAACAATGAAATTTGCCAATGCAGCCTCCAAGATCACCTCGTCAAATTCAATCGAGCTATCCAATGAAGCTAACGGTTAGTCAATCTGATTAGTGTAGCTCTCAAAATCGAGATTTCATCAAAAGATCAAAGGGAAATGAAGAAATTGAAAATCATGCAAAAATGGCCAACACTGTGAAGGTTCAGTGCCCCAGAAGGAAATGTGCTCTGATGATTTTGAAGGATCAAATGAAGTTTTTATTTAGAAGTGCCTCCAGGGTAATCTTCTCAGATTCGATCAGGCTTCGCTATGAATCATCCAACTCGTCCATCAGATCAATCTGGAAGCCGAAGATCAAGGTCAAAGTAGGGTTCAAAATTGAGAAAAGTTGAAAAACTCGGAAAAATGGTTAACTCTGGGAGAAGTTGGCGCCCCTAGCCAAGAAGGGCGCCCATCTTGCCATGCCTTAGTTAAAATTTTCGAATTTTCAAAGTTGCATGATGAAAGATGAATGTCCAAGTTCATTGAACAGGCTGATTTTAGGGTTTCGAGGATTAAAACAAAAGAAAGCAGAGCTATTTCAAACCCGAAGTCTATCTAAGACATCTCTTTCATTCAAAATTCATCATTATTGTAGGTGGTGTCCCAAGGAGAAGAGTGGAGCAGCAATTTTGAGGTTTTGTTTCAACATTCAAGAGCTCAAGGTTGCTGATTTTCAAAAATAATTTTCAGACCAGCAACTTAAACCCTTGCTTTTTCATTTAGAACATCAAATTTTCGAAGGAGAAGGTCAAGGGTTATAATTTTCAGCCATCTGGGTTTCTTCATCTCATTCTTCTGAAGAATTTTTGAAGAAATTTATCAAAGTTGCAGTAGCTGCTTTTGCTTTGCATGTCAGTGAAATAATCAGAGTTTTCTATTTTTGATCATTTGGGTCCTCTCAAAACAGTCTTATGAAGAAAACCCAAATTTCAACTTTTTTCAAAAAATTCAAATTCTAGGGTTTGCTGCTTTTTCCATCAGCCCTTAGTGTTTTTCAAATCTGATCAACTTGGTTCATTCCAAATTGTATTCTGAACAAAACCCAGGTGCTAGTTTTTTTTTGGTGAAAAATTGAAGAAATCAGGGTTTGCTGCTTTTTCAGTCTAAATTCAAAAATTTCAAAAACAGGCAATCTGGGTTGTCTTGCAATGAAATTATGAGCAAAACCCATATCTCAGAAAAATTTCCAAAAATTTGTCCGTTGGAGGAAGAAAAACCAGCATTCTAAAAATAGAAAGTTGCTCAAAACTTGTCTGAACCTAAGCGAGTTTATAGTTATTCTTCAAGGTTTTCAGAATGGAGTACACGCGCAGTGATTTCAAGATCAAATCAGCTCTCTACCATGATTTCATCAAAAGAGTTGAGACGGACTTGCATCACATCAAGCCGGTGTTTGATCTATGTGCTTTGGAGAGCGCAGGCAACACTACAATCAGAAACTTGGGACACTCTGGACTCCTCGCAGCAGCGTCTATTCCTATATTAGTTTAGAGTCTCGAATTCGTAATTGCTTGCATCAAGCATTACAATCCGGCGACACGGGAGATCCAATCAGTTGATGGTAGATTGATTTGCAGTTTGAAACCTGAAATGATCGAGAAATGCTTCTCAATTCCCCCTTGGCCTGAAAGTGTAACTATCTCAAAGGACGAATGTAAAAGGATGTGGGAAATGCACAAGGAGAAGTATAGTAAGAAGATTGCACAGAGGTGGACGAAGGAAAAACACGACTTTGCCTAAGAATGTCAAGCGAGGGGAGTTCAAAGACGAAGTTGCTATCATAATCACCTTGCTTAACAGGGTAACCGGACAAGAAGATGCTACAAAGTTTCAACCTTGAATGTTCTATGCTATACCCCGTATCATGAAGAGGACTGACTTCTATGATTGGGTGACCTTGATCAGTGACAGCCTCCATCAGCAGATAACAGAATACTTCCAGATTCATGAGTTCCATATGGTTTCTTACCTAGTCTACCTAGTGGCCTTCCAAGGTCAATTCAGAGGGTTGAACACCGAAGGATCTCTGAACATACAACATATCTACAATTTTTACCCTCAGCTGGAGTTCACAAAGTCATTACATCATTATAAGAGGGTGAATGAGGCTTTCTTGATGTACACAATGTGAGACCTAGACAATGAATTGCACGTCTGTATCTCATCAACTGCCAGGGCAGCAATGGTGGAGTGGGCAGATTGGTTTATACAGTTTCCTACTTTCACCTATCTATGGCTTTTCCGGCACTCCACTCATGTTGACGAGGTACCCATTAGATGAAGTTGTCTTCATGGAATTTTTAAGGCAAGCACGTGAAGTCCACATAGTCTTGAGGAACAAAAAGAGACCCGCCCTCAGTTTTCCACTTGGGTTGGGAATCTATACATGCAGAATAGCAACAGATGCTAAGACCATGGGAGATGAGTTGGATAAACTTGGTCTCAAGCCTTACAGCGAAAGACGATCTTACGACCCTCATGGCGTCTACGCTAACCGACTAGAGAAGAACTATGATCATTTACCCGCTCTTGAAGATTTTTGGGAAAATTGCAGAGATGAGTTTGAGGTGCGGAGGCGTAGTTACAATAGGTTCACTCTTCACCAGATGAAAGACTGCTTATCAGAGGATATCGAGGGATTATCTGATGATGATGAAGATGTGCTTCTCCCGATGTATGCTCAGAAGAGAATTGAAGAGCAACCTCTTCCATAGGTCAATTGGGCCAATAAAGAATCTCTCTCAATTGAAGACAGGACAAGACAAGTCCTCGAGTATAGCAAAGTTTTCCTAGTTCTCAAAAGGAAAAATTCCATTCCAGCAGCAGAGCCGCCAAGGACACAACCATCACTTCCCTCCTCTTCCAGAGCACAATCAAAAGGGAAAGGTGTAAGTCAGTCTCAAGAAGGCGTGAAAAGTAGCAGATCAAAGAAAAACGTAAGAAGGTTAGACTTCTCAGGTATTGTCATACAGGAGCAATCAACAGTTGAAGTAGAAGCTCCTCCTGAAGAGCCCATACCTCAGAAAGAAGCAGAGGAGCTGCCCTTAACACATGATTCTATACCTTTGACAGGGTCTTCATCGATTCACATCGACCTGGATATTGAAGAAGATGAAGAAGTTGCAATTGTACCTCCTAAGGAAGTTAGTAAAGATATTACCGTGTCTTGGCTTGAGAGCTCCTTAGGAAGGGTAAGAAGAAGAACTTCATATTAGGTGGATTTTGATGACCTTGATAACATCTATCAGGAACCGCCTAAGAAGAAAGCAAAGAAGCAAGTTCACTTTGAGAGGAATCCTGATGGTGAGATAATCATGGAGACGGCTATACCTCCTGAAGATAAGAACAGAGATGAAGTTGATATGGTTGACTTCGTGATGGTCAAGGCTAATCTTGGTAAAAACACCAGACATGTAGATGTCAGTTTATTCAGAGTTGTGTTTGAAAGCCTTCAAGAAAGAGTGCTCAAAGATGGAGAAGACAAGGCAACCCTCAAGGCTGAAATACAACAACTCGGGCTTTATATTTCTAACCTTGTCCATGGCTCTTCACAGGTTACTCAGTTGCTGCCCCAGGTTTTAGAGACACCAACTGATCATCATCAGTTGAGACAACTCATAATATGTGGGAAGGAAACTCAAGAGTGGATCGAGAGTTTCATCGTCAGAGGAAAGGAGATCGTAGCACAAATGTTTCAGTTGAGAGACAACGCTCGTGAGCTACATCAACGTATTCAAGGGTTTGAATAGTCAATGGCTGAAACCAAGGCATGAAATCATAATTGCAGATTTGGATATAGCCTATGGTTCAATGGTTTCAAAAGAACACAAGAGGCAGATCCTTGCTTGGAGAGAGCATCATGTCTTCAAGATTAAAACGTACAAGAGGATATCCGAGGAGTTTATTGCCTACAGACAAAGGGTGATTGAAGCTCTTATTTTCATCAATGAGTTTGTTACATAGATTCCTTCTCGATACAGTCTTGAAGATGGTTCCTACATTGGGCTTGATGAAGTACAAACACAATTTCAGAGTGTTGTTCGCAGCTATGATGGCAACAATTCAGTTGGTGGTAGAATGAACCACATTTCCATGATGTCAACAAAGTTTGAAAAAGCGGCCAATGAGGTTGAAGATTTTCTGAGATCAATTGCAGATGGAGAGGATATCTTAGAAAAGCGCAACTTTGCTATTGATGGTATAGATGCACCTGATTGGGACACAGTTTCCTACTTTTTAGCAGATGTGATTGAGATTTAAAGCGGCTTTCATCTAGAAGCTTTCTTTCTATTCTTGGAACAATTCTTATCTATTCTTTGAGGAAGAGAAAGAAGATAAATTGTAATAGTTGGCATTTCCTGCTTTTCCTGCTTTCTTAGGTGTTAGATGTTATCTTCTTTTAGATTTAGAAATAAAGCTTGCTTGCTGAGCAAGCCCTAGTTGTAAAAGCAAGGAGATTTTAGGGTTCCTTACTCCTTTGCTTATCTATAAATAAGAGCAGTCTTGCTCATTTATTCTTTAACCATGCTAGTGATAACAAAACGCTGAGCCCATAGTGCCTTCTATTTGTTATTCAATGTTGTTCAATTGTTTTATGATAGCAAATTGTTGAGTCTCTTTTAGCTAGCAAGTAGTTGTTGTAATTGTTGTTCCCTTTGTGTAAGAACAAGTTTGCAAGCCTCTTTAGCTGCAAGTTCTTGTTCCGTGCATGTGTTTAGTGTAATCTTTTGTTCCAGAAGTTTGAGAAATAAAGTCTTGAGCCTCCTTTGCCTCGATATAATGTCTTAAATTTCCGTTATTTATGTTATGCTTATATGATTTTTAATTTCAACTTGCATTGAAAGTAAGTAGATGTGTGTTGGAAGGAGAGTTTATTTAAGTGCTTTGTCAGAGAATCAAACCTTGTTCATTTCTAATTCTCTTGCTCTACGTATTACTTGAGAAATTAGAAACGTCTTTAGCGTAGGTTAGTTGTAGTTGGAATTCTTAATCAAAAAATCTTAGCTACGACACTTTGAGTTTTATAAACCTTGTGCTCTTAGCTGATCAAAAAGATAGGCAACTTAGTTTTAGTTTACTTCCTTAAGCATCATCAGCAAGAGGGAGCTTCCCCTCCTAATTTGAAGAGCAGTTTATCTGTGCATAGTTGTCTGTTTCAAATTCACATTCTAGAGCTGCGAATTTAAATGCCAACAATGCATTATGACAGACATGCTCATAAGTCTATAATCAACTACAGAGGTTGTCAGGTGACCATTTCCTATGCATCGCTTGAGTTCACTAGGGTATTTGGGATACCCTCTCGAGAAGTTTCAACGGCTAAGCCTTTGGGAAAAAAGTTGAAGCAAATGAAGGAGAACCTCCTGGCAAGAGTGTGTCGATCTGACCTCACACAACAAGAGAAAGGCAGTATATGGAGTGTCAAAAACAGAGGGTTACAAAAGAACTTTCTTGCCAATGTCAAATGAAAGTGTCTTTTAGATCTGATCATGTGTTGGTTAATTGGCACTAGCAAAGTGTCCAACATTGCCATTTGGATGATCACACTTGTGTCGAGGCTGAGTACATGCAAGTGTACAATTGGGCCAACATACTCTCATAGAGGATATAGGAGTTTTTGTGCTTGAAGCACAAAGCTTTCTATATGCTATAGCACACCATTGGGCTGCTACTTGACGCCATATATACGTAGGTGCCTTTAGATAATTGGGGGAGATTGCAGCCAGTCGACCAATTGGATGCAGGATGGCCGACCACATTCTACTTGGCTAATTTGGGGGTATAGATGGCAGGAGAAGAAACACCCCACCCGACACCACCAGCAGCGAAGAGAAGGAAACATGCAAGACACTTCACCTCCTTCACCTAGTGGAGATGATCATGAGGTGATCGAGTTGTCCTCTTCATCGAAGGAGATGAGTACAAAGGAGGTTTCTTTGGTAGAAGCCGACTCACAGGAAGACGTCAAGGAGGTAATTCTTGTATAGTCGACAATGTAGCCACAGCCTGCCATACCTATACAGCCAATCGCACTACCAACAACAGTACTAGTACTGCCACCACCACCAGGGAAACCACTTGTAGCAGATGAGGATGCGGAGAAGGATGCAAAGCTCGACGCATGGTTGGGAGAGATGGGTGCACCAACAAACACCCCTCCACCATTGTTGCTAGAGCCACCTCGAGAGTTAATCAACATGGAGGTCACTCACCCTACAAAGCCACTAGCTTCACAGTCGGAACAACCAACCTCATAGCCAGCCTCACGGCCAGAGCCACCAGCCTCACAATCAGCTTGGCTAGCCTCACGACCAACACGCACAATACCCTCATGGCCAACATGTACAACACCCTCATGACTAGCACAACCAAAATCACATCCAACAAAATTAAGTGAAAGGGAGGAGTCTAGTGCGAATGAGTTCGAGGGGCTATTTGTGGAAATTAGTCAGCCAAATGCTCATGACCCTCTCGGTACAGCATAGGGGTACTTGAGCAAGCTGTAGGGGATGGCAAGGGTGATGTACAAAGTCAGAGAAATTGGGCAACAGTTAGACATTGGGCATGACCCTTAGTGGCATAGGAGGTTGAGAGGATCTTGGTGTTCATGCAGTAGGGGTGTGAGGGTGAATTCTTTTGGTGCTTCATTTCACATGGGTGCCTAGGAGTGGAGACAATCGAGATGTTGGCTGCTTGGTAGCCAACTAGACCCTCTGCAATAGGGAGGCACGACCGAGTGGTTGCAGGCTTCTATGGCATGGAGAGGTGCTACAAGGACTTGTTCCTCATATGGCGACGACAGATGACTTCCATTGAAGAGGCTACACAGGCAAGGGACAAAGCACTCACATAGGCCAAGAACATTAGAGGAGAGTTAGCGGACCATGTCCATAAGTCACATGAGCAATTGGCTCATGTGACCGTAGCAGAGCACTCATGAGTCACAACTCTCGAGCAGGCAATGGCAGAGAGGGATAGATTATTGGTTGAGTGGGATGCCCTATTGGTTGAGAGAGACAGATTACTAGCAGAGTGGGATGCCCAACTGATTGAGAAAGATAGTTGCAGGGAAGGAGCCAAGAGTTGGAGAAGATGAAGACAAAGCTCACGAAGGTAGTACAAATGGTCAAAATTGCGAGAGAAAGATAGTTGGCAGCAAACCAAAAACTCCAGCGTTTGCAGCAGTTAACAACTACCACACCCACGTCCTTCGTACATCCAATGGCGTTCTCTCATCCTCCTCACTGATACTTTTCTCTTATGTAGTCCCCCATTTTATTGTTTTGTCATTTGGAAGATGACTTTCTTTTTTGGGGGGATAATGTAGTCAGCCAAAAGTAATTATCTTGTTTTAGTCGGCCAAATAAGTAAATAAGTAAATATTAATGTATGCAGCAAATGTTTAATATTATGTGTTGTTATCAGGAGTTAAGTCCTCGACCATTTGATTAGTTGTATTGGGTAGTTCCCGACAGTTGGTGTTTTGAACCAACGTCAGCAACTATATATGTCCTGTTTCACTTGTAGTTGGGGACAACATAGATCTTTGTATACTGTACTTATTTCCATTGAATGAATGAGAATACTATTGTTCTGTACCTATGCGTTTGTGAGTACCTGATATGTATGTTTTTGTAAGTTCTATTCTCATTTACTCTATTAGTCAATCAAGTTACTTCCGTGAGTAAACATACTCTTCTATTTGGTATTTATTCTTAATTTTGTTTATTATTTCAATTATAAATTCTATTAGATAGTAGAGTAAATAGAGTATCCCACCAAATCAGAGCTATGGCAAGTATTTTGTAGTTAAAAATTCAAGTTTTGCTAAGGTAGTGATGGTTGAAAGAAATAAAAGTAAACAAAACCTAGGTAGTTCATCTTATTTAGTGTCAATACCAAAGATTTGGAAAACAAGGCTTGATAAAGCTTTTGAGAAGTATGAAAATGTAGGAGGTCGATTAATTTTGACACTATTGAGGTTAATCATATATAGGTCTCGACAATATTTTCAATTTAGAGGGGGTCTCTTGGGAGAGATCTAGAAGCTTAGCTCCCTATCTATAGGGGAGGGGAGTTGCCATATCATTTTGACATTTCCATAGAGCTAGGCTAAAGGGTTTGTCTATCCATATGATGTGATGTTACGTATGTAATCAATTAGTTAGTCCAATACTTTATAGTTGAGGGCTACTATAGATAGGAAAGCCCATAGCCTTAGAGGGCGTCAACTAGTTCTTGCTTGGGAGCTTGAGAGCATCTTCCTATCTCTATATGGATGGTATTGGGGCACCCATGGTGACTAGGTACAAGTAAAGAAGGAATTTCATATTCATATGGATTTCAATCATAGATATAGAGCTGTTTTCTTTTGGAACCTTTATCTACTATATTTGCAAATATTCACTTGTGTCTAGGTCCATCTTAGTTGTGCCTAATGCGTGGAAACTGCTAGTCCACATAACAGTCCAAATGGCCTTACATCTAATTAGATCCTATGCCATGTGGTGGTTCTTTGTGAGTGGATTGGACTAACTCAATGTGGCTTGTTGCATGGGAAATGGTGAGTTGGTCTAAAGTATGTATACTCCAAGAACACACCACTTTGACATGGAAACAACAAACCATTGAATTGAGAATTGGGCTAGAATGCAGTATGGCTGAGCCTTAATTAGATGATAAAGAGTAGGCACTAACTTGAACTAGAAGTGGCTAATCATGCTGTTATGGAACAAATTTGTAAATAGAATTTGAAGCAAGTAAAACAGGACCAACTGTAAAACCCTTGAGTTGGGAAAATTTCACTGCAAATGAATGTCAATTGTGGTGGGAAAATAAAACTAATGTACATGAATTGAAAGTAGCTTTATGTGCAGCAAAGTTGGACAAAATTTTACAAATGCCTTATTTTAGTATATGTGACTTTCAACCATGTTTGGTTTGGATGGTGTTGAGCTATGGCAGGGAAAAGAAAGATTCATATGTGCTCTACATGAACTAGGAAGTTCACATTTCATACACTTGTGAAGATTTTCTAGAGTTTTTGGTGTACCTTGCATAGGACCCCTGGTTCAAAAACCCACCGACAATACATAGGTGTAGAAGGACTTGGTGGTTGCATACATTATGCAGGTCCAATTTAACTACTTGAACTCACGAAGATGTGGCCAAAGGGAACACGGGCTTAAAGAAGGAATACTTTGTAATGTCTAACCCCAATTTTCAGACTCAATTCTTTTTGCACGTCTTCAAGGTTTATCAGGTAAGTATTTTGTCAAACAGTTTTCAGACAGTCAATTGTTTATGCATAATTGTTAACAGTTCAATAAACACTTACAATAATCTCCACAGAAACTGATGACGATTTATTTTCTGACATTCAGAAAACTAATATTTTAACTAAAAAATAAACACATTTTATTTTCTTCCTGACCTGTAATTTTCAAAGAACTCCAAAGATTGTATGACACTTTTAGTTTTTGAGCAATCTGTATGGATGCCTCCCAGGTAGTTTGACAACTCCTTACTAATGTATGTCAGCTTCCAATAGTATGGACTCTTCAGTAAAATGTATGGCTGAGTGAATTTTGAACATAGAAGGCATTTTAAACGTTTAATGCTTCTAAGATGTACGGTGAACTTGAAACCTGACTTCCTATTTATCTCCTGCAATCTTCTTCTGACTCCTGTAATTGTCAAATTATATTTACTTTGAATATGCTTTGAACATTTAACAATATTCAATGATCCTGAAAATTCAAAATACTCATAAAGACATTGTACGGCTGTAGGGAATCTCTGCTGAAGGTTTAAATTTGTATGGTGCCCATTCCCTGTAAGCTGGTTCCCCTTCCTTTTCCACGTCATCCTCTAGTGACTCGATTAAAGACTTCAATGCTTTGGGTTTCTACTCCCCCTTTTGTACGACTTATTTAACTCCTGAAACATACGGCCTTCTATTTGGTACAGCCCCAATTTATATATATATATATTCCCTCTGGCTTGTACATCCTCACAAGGTCATCTTTAGAAAAATAAATGAACAGGTATAAATCAGGGTGAATGGTCTGCAATAAATGCTTGAACTTATACAATAATAATATCTAGAAAGAACCTCTGAAAATCACTAAAACTCTAAACACCAACATAGTCCCTGAGATGAGACTATCAGCAATCATCCAGGAAGCATCTTTCAACTTCGAAGATATTAATCCTCATGAAGGTTTGTGTCTTCATGAAGTTCTGGAATCATAAGCAGCATAACCTCCTCTTCTCCAAAATTCATGCCTCTTGAAAAATGTGCCCAAAATTCACTTTTGTTCCCCTTTCGTAACTCCCATCCTCAATTCTTGAAATTCCTTTTTTTCTTTTAATTTTTAATTCTTATGTCTCTCTTTATGACCCCCAAAATTAAAAATATTAAATAGAACTTCACCTTTTTGTTTTTAAAAAACATCTTGTATCTCCTTTTTTAATATTACTTTAATAAACACTAAGTTAAGTCTTTAATTTAACTTAAAAAAAATCTTAGCATTTAATTAAAATAATATTAATTCGGCCACGCCTAGAGAGGGGACATTACATACTTGGCCACTGGAGAATGGAGATGCATTTTGGGTTTGATCAAAAGAAGGTTGATGGGGGCAACAATAGCTTTAAATATTTTTGTATGGATGATAAGAGTACATTGTAGTGTTGAGTAAACAGGGAGTTAAATGGGACGAGTTGCTAAGCATTTGAATTCATGATTTCATCTCTATGAAACATAAGTGTTTTCATATGACTCAACGTGCTATAGGGTTGTTCCTTGATGCAGTTTACACTTAGGCAATAGACGGGGAATTATGACTTGATTTTTGATATGACTCTTTTGTAGCCCTCTATTTTTCAATGGAAATCTCTATGGTATTCCAAGAGGGCAAGAGGGCACTCAAACTAATACTATGAAAAGAAAACACAAAGTAGATGATACAACATTTGAAGAAGATGTGGCCATAGAAAAAAAGATTAAAGAATGGAAAGAAAAGCCCAAAGAGGTAGAGATAGAGGTTCTTCCTACAGCATTTCCAACACTGAACCCTTCTAATAGTGATGAGGCTCAACATATTGAAGAATGGCTTGACCAATTAGGAACTCCATTGGAAACTCAAGACATTCCTGCAAAGAGTCCAATGCTGGCTATGTTGGAACTTCCATGAGATTTTTCTATACCATCTGAGGTAGGAAGGAGTGATAGCCTTGATACTGAACAACTACAGTCACCAATACAAATTACTTCTTCCACTCCCACACATTCTGCACCATATAGCCCTTTAGAGGAACATCTAGGGAGGATTTCTGTACGAGTCAAATCCTATCAATCCACTAGGAACTGTACAATAATTTATTTTAGAGTCTAAAGCCTATGGCCCTTGTAATCCTGGAATGACTGATATTGTGGAGGGATTGGACAATGCACACTCTCCATTGGTCATACAAGAGGCTTTGTGAATTCAGAAGTTGGTTGAGGGGGAATGCCATTTGGATTTCATCCAAATATTTTTAAACCAAGGATGGCCATGATAGCTCCCCCAGGAAATGCAAAGCACTTGGCTACTGGTTTAGATTCCTCCCTCCTTTGGAGGTTCAGATGGGAACATCTTGTTAGCTTTATATTCAATAGAGCATCATTACCGCTACTAGTATCTCATGTTGCAATTTGAAATGTTTGCATAGCAAAAGGCTTTAGAGGGGGTCGATCAATTAACCTTGACTTTTGAAAATTTACACGATGAGTTAGGGGATAAGCAAAAACAGTTCCAAGAGCATTTGGGTCAACAAACTCAACTCACCAATACCGCAGAAACAAAGTTGACAGCAGCAGAAGAAGAAATGGAGCAGCTCAAAATGAAAGTTGCTAGTACTATTGAAGTCCATGATTATGTACATAAGAAACTCATGGAAGCTGCTCAAATGTTCAAAACCTCCAGGCAGTGTGAAATCATTGCATTTCAACTACACCTTCCATTTTAATAGATGCTGAAGTGCTGCCACTAAGGACGTCTCCTTCGCTTGATACCCAGTGAAACTGTTTGTTTTGTTTTTATTTTCTGTTGGAAACTCACTTTTCTCTTAGAAGGGGATCAGTAGTTTGTATAAATTAATATATGATGTTTTGGTACTTAAGTTGTAATCGATTTTATGTTAATTGTTTGTCAGCTTATGGGAAGTTGCTAGGATTTGGTTTTTAGTTGCCAACGGTTGTGTTCCATTTGGCAATTTTCAGGCACTTTATATGCTTCTTGTAGTTAGAGAAGATAGTCTGATCTGGACAGACCCTACCTGGGTTACATTTTCTACAAGCTCTATCTTGAATGAATAAAGCAATCAATGATATTGGTTTACAATCTATGTATGTTATATTATAGTCTGTTTACATTGCAATAGGTAGTGTTGTTATTTGGCATAGGCATGTGGAAATTTCAGTTTTTATCTTTGAATGACATCTCATTTTCCGTAGAATGGGAAACCATTTCTGAGATTTGATCACTCAAGTAAACTCAAGAATTATTGTGTGTTAAGTGGGTTATTCATTGACCTAAATATACAACTACAAATGATATGTGAAGAACTACTTAGTGTAAACTGAGTTATATCTTTTATAATAGCTAATGGTTTACTTATTTTCTTCTAGACATACGATTGTTAGCACAAGAAAAGCCAAATTTGATGGAACAGTAATGATTTGATAACAATGAAAGATGTAAGAGCATAGAGACAGTGGGGCCAGATATGGATCCAGTCTTAAAATATTGATGTGGTAAAAAACCTGTGTTGAGAGAATACACATTATTAATTGTTTTGTTTGGTGCTATGTAGATCAAATAGTTTTCCTCCAAAAGGTTGATAATAGACCTACCTCCATGTTTTCAGATTGATGAGATCTTGCCAAACAGAAGAATATAAATAATCGAAACACCTACTTGTCTATTAGGAATATGTCTGTGTATGCTCCTTGGAACATCTATCAATAGTTTTATTTATCTAAATTATTTGGGACCTCTAGTTGCTTTTTTGATCTGTAAATTAGTGATTATTTTGTCATATGGTAATTACTTGTTTCAATGAATCCACTTCATTTGGAAATTCACATTTCATTATTCAACTTGTTTTAAGACATTTATGGTAACTTAATTTTCAATTGTAGATTACTGGTGGACCTTTATGAGAACTGATTCTGAAGGTTTGGAAGAGATTGCAAGATTGAGTAGAGTGGGGAAATTGAAGATACCTGTAGGAAAGACATTCCCATTGGCAGAAGCTGCGGAGGCTCATCGTGTTAGAGAAAGCAAAGTTTTACGAGGAAAAGTTGTCCTTCAAATAGAGTGACAGTGGCCATTTTCTCCTTGTTAAGTGTTTTCTGTTCCTAATTGGCAAAGCTCGTCCATATTGCTCACTAATTCTTATTAACAGAACGAAATAAGGTTGCCATCTTGTGCAGGACTCGTAAATAGATTAAATTGGGAGTCAATTTTTTTGAGATAAGATAATAAATTGTATTAGTTTGGCAAGAGCATTATGACTCTTTCTTAAGATTAAATTGATAAATTGTGTTAATTTGGCAGTGTGTGATAATACACATTGTACATATAGTAACAAACAATTTCAAACTTCTGATGCAACATGTACCTTCAAATTGTTTCCCTTACTGATATGTATCTTACTTGTTAGAGAAGAAAAAGAAAGTTATTAGAGAAGAACGTTAGTTATTTTATTGTCTTTGATAGATTTCTACTTATACATTAAAACATGTTGTTGATTTTTAGTATAGTGTTTAGTTATTTGGGGCTTTTCTCCTGGGATATTTTTGTCTAATAAAAAAACTCCTAGAACCATTCAGATAAAAAGAGTAGGAGAAAGAATATTTTGCATACCTGAATCCATCTCATTTTATTAGTGTATTTTATAGTTTGATATATGTGTTATTTTGTAATGAAATTACTTATCATAGAAACATAATAGCACAAATATTTATAATAGATGTGAGAATGTAGAATGAATAGAAGTAGAATGGAGGAGATCAATATGATATTAGTGAAATTGTAATAACCCCAAAAATGCAACTACACTTTTTCTTTGTTTTACACAAATATTACTTAAATATGCAAAATTATGCAAGTAATATAAAAACATCATAATGAACACTAGTTACCATTCATCAATGAACCATTGATTCGAAACTTGGTGGTTGTTCGTCCATGAATGTTTGTCAATGATTGATGGAGTGAAGTACAATAGAAATACCATCAAGTACATTTCAATGACTAGTTATACAATAGGGCAAGAACTACAACTTCTCTATATAGTATACAAGTATACAAGAGGCCAATAGCCAAAGGCTACATATGCTAAGTGGACATAAATAATGTACATTTATATTATTTGCACTCCAAAGCTTAACTCTACAAGCCAATCCCTCTAAGTCTCCAAGCTTGCGCTTCAAAGCTCATCTCCACAAGCTAATCCCTCTAAGCCTTCAAGCTCTTGATGTTGATTGGGGAAGGCATTGAACCAACAATTAGAGGAAGTTCCTTTTCTCCCTATCCATTAGTCACAACAAAAAATATCCATATTTAATCCAATAGTGTGGCAACATACAACACTAATGATCATCTTGTTTAGTACATTCCTTAGTAATCACATAATGATGAAACTCTAGATCCAAAATATACAACTAATAGAAATGTTCACACCACATGTTCTCAACACACATCAAAATAACCAAGATGATACAACACATCACTTGTAACATCAAATACACAAGTATATAAATACATCAAAGAAGATAAAATATTGCTAAGGAGATCAAAACACAAATATCTGACATAGAACCACTCTTAAGGCACCCCTAAAGTCCCATGCCACACCAAGATACTCATTTTTTAATGGAAATGTACATTTGCACAAATTGTGCACAAGCAAAGCTTGACCACAACAATACATAGAGCACACCATCATCTGATGAAATGATACCAAGATAGACATGTCTTTCAAGAGAGATCTCCTAGCTGTAGTGATGCAACATGGAATATAATCTTTGCATTCGTGTAACTTGTGAAGCCCCTCTAATAAGAAGAATTATAATTGTAACATAGAAAAAGGGAACCTTAAATTTAATGTCCAAGCCTAAGATTAATTTTACTCCTTTTTCAAGGGTACATTAAGATGCAAATCAACAAGTTGTTCAAATTGACTTTCAACCATGAAGGTGAGTCAATTAGATATGCATTTGATCCTTTTGAGCCTTCAAAATGGATTAGAATTGATTCGCCTTGCCCTAATATGGAAAATGAAAGCTTCCGACAATTGACAGACTGTAACAGGGATTTGTAGGTAGATCTGAGAAGGGCAGAGTGCTATGTACTTGTCCTAAAAATTTGTCATCAATCAGAATAGGACATAGGCGCCCAAGGGTGTCTTTGTCCTTGTAAGGGGTGTCTTGGATATGTTTTTGTAGTCCTTTGATGATGGATTTGAGCTTCCGATTCCTGCTTGCAAATTTGTCGAATTATTGTCAAATAATTATGTAGGTGAGTTTCTGTGAGTTGACAAGATGCAGGGTTTTGAATGTAACAATGGGCAATGGATCTTCAAGCTTCCTTCAATCTCCTTCAAACATGAAACCTGCACATTCAAAGAGAGGAAAGGTTGTGCCATTTAGGGGCTTGCCTTAGTCAAATCTCTTGTTAGTGTTTCCACTTCCACAATGACAATGTCAATGATAGGAAAAATAAATGGTGGGAAAGAATGATGAATCAACAAAGTGTTAGTACAACTCACCACCCTTCAATGGCTTCCTTGAAGGACTATAGTCATGCACATCACCTCAAGGTCTTGGATCTTGTTTGAATTGCTTGGAGACCTACAAAGGGTTAGCCTTCGCAAACAATGATAACATAAAAACATGAATTAACACACACTTTGGCATGATGCTTGGATCTTGAATTAATGCAATAAAGTTTTGAAATACTGCTCTTGACTTGCTCTTGACAATAATTTCTCCCAATGATTGCTTGCTAGATCTTTTACATTTCAAATTATGTAATAACTAGGTATTTATAGGCAGTCATTCTAATTTCTCGAAAATTAAATCCCTATCACTGACATTTGCAACTTGAATTTCAATTGTTAAAATGTCGACATCAACATATTCAAATTTGGATCCTGACAAAATAGGGGGACTTAGATGCCTAAGGGCATCCCAGTCCTAGCCCTATTTTCTAGGAAGTAAGATGTTGGGAGCAAAACATTAAATAAATGAATTTGTTCCATGCTTGCAATTTCTCGAAAAACGGTAAAAATAGGCTATAAAGTGCATAATTTGGAAAATTAGGGGCTTAATTAGGCTCAATAATTTAAAGGGGACAAAACATAGTGTGAAATTGTCAAGGGTAACAATTTTTGATGCTACATTTAGCCTCCACTTTAGTGAGAGTATGAACTTATGCTCATACTCACACTAAAGTTATAGAAAAATTCATGTCAAGAGGGGTTTGATTGTCCAAATGTTGAAGAGATAGGATATCAAAGGATCAAGGGAGAGTGTACAAGCCCCTAGGATCCAAAATCCTATGGAAAAACAACACGAGGAATAAGGGACACACACATGTATTAAATGTAACAAGACAACATACACAAACATACATGTGAGAAAACACAAAGCATATATGATGAAAACATATAACATAACATATAGATGAAAATAAAATGAACACGTACACAATATAAACATGAAGAAAACACACAAAAGACACAAAACAAAAGGTTAGCACTAAAAGGATTCGAGTCGGCAAGGCAAAGAGACTTCAGTTTTAAATTGTCTCAAATACCAAACGCCATCCATTGAATAAATGAATGCTCCCATGAGGACTAGCAAGTTGTGTTATGCCAAATCACTCATGAGCCACATGGATCTACTAGCTAGCAAGTTGTGTTATGCTAGGTGTCCGTGCAATATGATGAGTTTCACAAGGCTAGCAAGGTGTGATATGCTAGACACTCATGAAATACATAGCTCTATTGGCAAGCAAGTTGTGTTATGCTCGACAACCATGTTAAGGCATTCATGACACACAATAACAAAGTTCGATATTTGCTAAGTGAATCACAAACAAATGGCACCATGAGCTAGTGAAGTACTGTTGGTGTAAATAAAGTCTTGTACCTAGTTCATTCATTACTAGGGGACTTATTTACACATGTTAAGTTTACTTAGGTCATAGGAATGAATCTTTCTAGAAGTTGTTAGTTGTCATTAGTTGTTATCTTATCCTTTGACAACTACTACATGTGAACCTAAGTAAATGTGATTAGTTGTCTCATATCATATGATTAAGACACTTGTCATAATCCTATGACATCTTGCATCTCACCTTGGCTATATAACCAAGGTATCTCTCATTGTACAATCATATCATATCATTGACATTGAATACAGTTTATTCTTGTCATATTCATCTCTCTTTTCTTGTGCTTTCCATTTGGTCTCAAGATCTTGGCAGCTATAGCCAATTCTAGCATGGTATCAGAGCGGGTTGGGTGCCATTGGAGAGTCTTTTTTTGAAGAGAGATACCAGATTTGGGGATGTTCCATTTTTTGGCTCTTTATTGTAGCTTGTTGGTGCAAATCTAAGCTCACCATTGTGTTCGGAAAGTTTGAGAAAGTTGTTTTTTCCTTTTGTTTCGTCCAAATTGGGCATACAAGGCCAAAACTATGAGGGTTTGAAGCTGAAGAGTCGCTGCCAGATCCAAAAGGTAGCTGCAATTTTGGAGCATTTTGGGTCAAATCCGACCCTGCCATCACGTTGAGAAGGGCCAAAAACCCTAAGGTCGACTGTCAATTCATCCAATTCGGAGTAGTTGTCAGGTGAGGAAATTTATTTTTGCTTGGAGAGCCGTACGGCCCCCAAGTGTCATAATTACGCTGGTACGATTTTTTGACAAATTTTTTTCAAACATTTTGTAAAAATAAAAATTCACAGTTTTTATTGTCTATTGAAAAGATTTTATAAACAAAAAGAATCAAAAGTTTATTTTCCTGCGGAGTACAAGGTACAGTCCGCAGACTGTACCTTGTCCCCATCCATCGTACCCGAGTGGGCCCATCACCGTTCCCACAAAGCTGACGTTCAAATAAATATTCGGCGATATAAAAAAAGCGGGCCAATAATCAAAATCCGGTGACATTGATAAATCCAGAGAAGATTTATAAATCGGCGGCAAGTCAATCCGGCGGTGAAAGAATCCAGAATATTTCGACAAGTCAAAGATTCCTCAGCCAGATTCCACTGACCATGTGACGTGCAGGAACCCGTCAAGTTTAAGCGAACAAAACAAGAATATTCCAGGCAGTGGGGCAGATATTATTTTGATGGGCGCAAAGCCGTCAATTTAATCCATTGTTTTGTTGACGACAGCTCCGCATCAGCGATGACGTCAACACCCTAAAAGAAATTGGCCCCCTCACAGTTTGTAATTTGGTTTTCATAGGCAAACTTTGAAGCCTCATATCTCAGTCATACGAGCTCCTTTTTTTGTGCAATTTTTTTTTTATTTGGGCTAATTTTTTGTGCTCTACATATTACTGCAATCACTTTTTGGTTTTGGTGCCTAGTTTTTCCAGAATTTGCAAATTCCCATAGGTGTTGTTGCTTCGTCCTTATTTTGGAACTTCGGGAACTCATATCTTTCTCCTACGGTAACATTTTTATGTGCAATTTTTTTTGAAAGTGCATGATTTTTTGTGTACTTCTTAGTGGTATGATTAGATTGATCTCATTTTGTACCAAAAAATGTACTTGATTTTGTGGCTTATTTTGGGCATTTGCATGTACCAAGATCAAGACCACTTTGTTGTTTTTGGCAAGTGGCAACTGTAAACACACTAAATATAAAATGCCAAATCATATATTGCTTGGGGGGTTTCTTGATTGAGTAATTTGGGGGGGTAATCTTGTAGTGGTTGCTTGCATTCTTTTGCTTGGTTTGTGTTCTTGCAATGGGGAAATCTCAAATTGAACTCCTAACTCCACATAATTATGCTACATGGAGAAAATCAGTATGAAACTATCTCATGATGAAAGGTCTAATAGGTCATCTAAAGGACACCATTCAAAAATCTACTGATGCTAAATAATTAGCAAGGTGGGAGATTGATTGTGAGAAAACACTTGGGTGCATATGTTCATTAGTCTCATTTGATTTGTAATTTCATATTGAATCATGCAATACACCTAAAGAGGCATGGGAGACTTTTGAAAAAATTTATGGTAAAAGAGATAAGATTAGAGGTTACCAGATTGATAATGATTTGATGAATCTTGATCCTAAATGTTTTGACCACATCCAAGACTACATCTCCAAAATCAAGCAACTAAGAACACAGTTGAAAGAATGCAGTATTGAAAAAGAGGATTTACAATTGATTCTGAATGTGTTATCCAAGCTTGGTCCTGAGTATTCAGTATTTGTTTCTGGCTTTCATACCCATCGACTTTCTATGGGAGCATCATATGTTGATCCTAAGTTTGATGACTTTGCAAATCTCCTAATCCAAGAGGAAGGTAAGTTAATGAACATGGGTCTTATCCTCAAAAGGAGAATCATCTAAGAAGGAGAGGCCTTTTTGTGCATATTGCAAGAAGGATGGACATGAAGAACATTATTGTTATAAGAAGGATATTGATGAGTTGAAGCATCTTCTAAAAAATAATCACATTTATTTTCCTTCTAGAATGTTTGAATCTTCTTCTCTTTCTACTTGAAAATAGTCTAAAAAGGACAAAGGTCAAGCATCTACATCAGGAAACAAAGGACAAGCTCTTTGTGCTTTTTCAGGTCCAGGATTAGGAAGATGGCTTCTAGATTCGAGAGCATCTCATCATATGGCATCTTTGCAGACTATATTCTCTTCATTTCAGCCTTGCACTATGTCTCCTATATTGATGGGAAACAATACATACATGAGTGTAACAGGGAAGGGATCTATTAGTTTTGGGGACAACACTTTCCAGGATGTCTTGTGTATTCCTCATTTGACGAACAATCTTCTTTCCATATATCAGATTACACATGGTGGAGATGGGAGGTTTGTGAAGTTCACACTTGATTTCATCATCATTCGAGACTTGGAGACTAGAGAGATCATTGCTACTGGGGTGGTTGATCATTCATCTTGGTTGTATACCTTTGCAGATTTTGCTTTTGATAGTGACATTGTTCCTTTGACTGTTGATCACAACTATGATTTAGAGGAGACATTTGGATTTTTGAACTTGGGCATACTCACATCAGATCTAGTACTTGAGCCATGCATTCTATCTCCTCCACCTACTGTTGCAGTTGATGATGCTTGTGTTGCTATAGTTTTGGCTCCTAGTGATTCAGTGCAACAGGATCCTGATTGTCTTCTAGATATGGCTACTTTGGATGACTTCTTGACAGGTATTTCAGACTTGTTTGTGGAGTCTCATCTTGCAGATTTGGGAGACATCATCAATAGCATTCATCTTCTCTTTGATGGAGAAGACCCTTCTTCAGTTGTTGTGAGGGAACACCTTGACCCTCTTGTTCATTCTCTACATGATCATTCTTCACAGATTGATGTGAGTGTGGGTACTTTTGGACAACATTTGGAGGAGGTTTCTTTGTCTTCAGAGGGGATATTCTTGTCTTTGGATTGTGCTCTACATTCATCTCTACTAGATGTTGGATTTTCCTCTTTAGTAGTGTGGCCTAGAACGCCTGTTTGGAGTGTGTCAACTTTCGACATTGACGTGGAGACACTTGAGCATCATTTAGAGACACCATCATACACCATCCATCATCTTGATATCCTGCATACATCCATGGTTTTGTTTCTTCCTAAGGGAAGGAACGTTGTTCGACGAGATTGGATCATCTTCAGCATTCAATGTTGAGCTTCTACCATCATTGCAGGAGACTCAACATTGAGGGGGGGCTACCTTGTCTCTCTTCTACTTCTCTCTTATGGGGGGTCTTTTTCCTCACATGGGGTTTTTACCTTCTCATGAATCATTGAGAGTATTTCTTTTTTGTATTTCATCTCTCTTTTGGGGAGGAGTTTTTCCCACTGGGTTTTCTCCTTTTCTCCATTTGTGAGAGATTGAATTGCATTTGTACATGGGTACCTAACATGGCTTAGTAGCCGGGACCCATTCTTTCATCTTTATGTCATTTTCATAATAATTTGCTACTCCTCAAGTTGCACTTAAGGGGGGTGTTGGTGTAAATAAAGTCTTGTACCTAGTTCATTCATTACTAGGGGACTTATTTACACAGTTAAATTTACATAGGTCATAGGAACAAATCTTTCTAGAAGGTGTTGTCATTAGTTGTTATCTTATCCTTTGACAACTACTACATGTGAACCTACGTAAGTGTGATTAGTTGTCTCATGTCATATGATTAAGACACTTGTCATAATCCTATGACATCTTGCATCTCACCTTGGCTATATAACCAAGGGATCTCTCATTGTAAATCATATCATATCATTGACATTGAATACAGTTTATTCTTGTCATATTCATCTCTCTTTTCTTGTGCTTTCCATTTGGTCTCAAGACCTTGGCAGCCATAGCCAATTCTAGCAAGTACGATATTCACTAGGTGAGTCCCCAAGACAAAATAGAAAAATGAGAAACACACTAGGTCTAGTGAAGTCCGCTATTCACTAGGTGTGCACCCATTAAAAACCATACCAAAAGTTATACTCCCTGATAACTTTGATAAGGTTCTAGAAAATGATCAAGATGCTATGCCAACACAACACTAAGTTCAATATGCATGAACAAAGTGAAGAAAAAATGCCAAAATCACCTAAGGAGATGCACAAACTCACCTAAGGAGGTGTATAAACAATGAAAAATCAAGGACAAAACCTTAAGGGGTGTTACAACACCACTGCAAAATGTGATTTACAAAAACAACGAATAGACTTTGCTTAATATATAAAAGATCACACTTTAGGGATCATAACGCATGGCATCACCACTAAGAGAGGAAAGTCATGGAATAAAAGACTCACACCTTAGGGCATACTAGCCATAGCAGATGTGTTACAAGTTTCATGTGTTCTTGCTTAAAGCTGACCTAGTTTGAATTTGCAAAGCACACATATGATGATCATTGAAGACTGAAGCTGTGAAGGGTGTTTAGGACCAAGTTAAGCATGTGTTGGAATCTTCAAAGCATGTTCCTTTTCCTAGTGTTGTGTGTAGTCTTTTGGGTCTTGCCCTCTACACGTTTCATATTGTCTATTTTATCTTTGGCCAATTTGGAAATGTAATTTTTTCTATTGTAGGCCGACATGTGAATTGTAATCAATGTAATATCATTTATAAATTGTAAACCTAGTTGATTTAGGTCATGATGAATGTGCAACATGATGAAAATTGTATAGGTGACTAAAAGAGAAAATAAAGAAGTGTAAGTTCTTGTCCGGTTTCATTTTGAACACATTTTTGTGACAGAAAGGAAGTGGAGAAAGTGCCTAATTGTTTGCTAGAGGTAGTGAGCCAAAGGAAAAACTCCTTGAAGACTGAAAATAGTGAACCAATAAGCTACAAAGAAGACATTTGAAGAAATTTGTAGAAGTGACAAAGTAGAATTGCAATCATCAAAAAGAGAAGGGAAAAGAAAAATTACAACCATCAAAAGGATTGAGCCTAATTGTCGGTTTCAGACAGTGGAGGGACTATCATTTTGTAATCATTCCTGAGTTTTTTCTTAGTTCAGGGAGTTATAGCTTCCTTGGGTTGTTTCCCTAAAACAAAGTCTACAAGGAGTTGTAGCTTCCTTGGGAGTGACTCTAAAACCTCTTTTTAGGGAGTAGTAGCTTCTTTGGGTTGTAGCCCTAAAACAAAGTTGTAATTGTTATTCATTTGTGAGGCTAGATTAGGACAATATATCCTAGCAGTATTTCTCACTATGGTTTATCCCCTTTGGGGTTTTCCACATACATTTAGTTTTGTGTTGTGTTGTGCAATGTTTCTATCTTTCATGTTCTTGCTTATGTGGTAGAGTTTAAAGTTTCTCTTGTTCTAAAAGTTTTGAGATCTGATAGAATATTGATTCACCCCATATCACTATTATGGTGTATGTTCAACAATTCTCTTCACTCCTATTGAGGTGGAGGTTGAGAATGGAAGGTCTTTGTCTTTTCTTCCTATTGAGGTGGTGTATTCTCCTATTAAGGTGGAGAATATTTGAATGGGAAAGATGGATTTGCTGTGAGGGAGCTTCTATTGCCCTTACATCAGATTTGTTCTCTTTCCTCCTATTGAGGTGGAGGTTGAGAATGATGATGGGATTCTGGATCTACATCAAAAGACAATGAATGTAAGTTGTATTAGGCTAAATGCTCTCGCTGATTTCTCATAGTTCAAGATTGGTGTTTTCCTAAGTTGGTTTGATTTGGGGCTGTCTCCTTTGCATTTGAGCAATTTGCTATTTCTTGTTTATTTCCTTTATGACTACTAGTTGGCTATGGTTTATCCTAGGTAACATTTTTTGTTATTATAGGGATTCGGGTCCTTCAAAATCTATTTATAAAGGGTTTCAGGGCCCCTTCAAACCTTGTTTTTCCCTTAATAAAAAATAATAACAATCTTGTAATTTATTAAACCTTGTTTTGCTCTTAATAAAAAATAATAACAATCTTGTAATTTATTTTGTTTTATGAAGTTTTAAAGAATTTCCTTGAGATCATGTAATAAATTGTCAAGGGCCCTATATATGTATATTTAATTTCCTTATTAGGTTAGTTCAATTCAGGTAGAAACTAATTGTCCTGCATTTATTTGTGTTAGAAGATTAATCTTTACTTGGTAAAGGTATTCTTTAATTGTAATTATTTATTAACTTGTAGAAATATTCCAAAGGAATCCCTACAAGTCTTTTATCTTGTTTTCTTCTCACACATGTGAGGATGACTCATTTTATTTTTTAATTCTTTTATTAAGGAATATTTGTAGCCAACTCCTTAAGAGGTTCTTGACACATTGCACACACATAAATGAATGGCGGCATTCACTGAGTTGGGAATTAGATTCTAATTCTAACTCTACTTCTCACCTCTATATATTGAGGTGCCTCTCCTCTCATTCTTCATTCAAGCAAGCAAGCTTAAGGCTTAAGTTCTCTCTCTCTCTCTTTGTATCATTCTTAGGCATTTTGCTTCCATTCATAATATTGGAGTTTTTTCTTTTTTCTTTCCCCTTATCAAATTCTTGTGTCTCCTTTGCATTTGGTGGTGCTTGGTTTGACTTCTCTATTTCTTGGTAATCTCTTTCCTTCAAACAATGCTCATTAGTTAGTACTTTCCATTGCTCATTTTTTTCCTTTTCATGGTATTGGAGCCTAGGTCATGGGTTCGAACCCCTCACTTGCGTTGGAGGAGGATTGTTGCAAGATGTGTGCCCTTGGTCTCCTTGTGTTGTGCAATGTAGTACTCAGGTTCGTGACATGACTTAACTTCCTTCTGTGGATTCATTAACTTTGACGGTTGTATCGACATTAACAGGTCGATCTTATATTTAAAAAATAGAATTATTTTGATTAGTTAAAAAAAATATATAGCATATATGAATTTGAAAAATTATTCTAATTTTTTTTTAGATATACTTCTAAAACACTTTTATTTATTTATTTCTTCATTGCCTTTCATGGTATCAGAGCTTTGGTATTACTAATCTTTGTGAGCTCCATTGTTGAAGGTTTACCAAGTTTTAAAAGCACACCATTGGAGACACTCTAAGATAGGAGGAGAAGAGCCAAATGTTTAATCTTGCTTCTTGTTTGATATTTATTTTTCCAACTTAGTTTTATTGTGCAAGAATAGTTTTCTATTGCAAGTTTTTAATAAAACCCAATAAGAGTTTATCTTGTTTTCCAAATTTCAATTCAAAGCTTTTAACCCTTGTGTAGGATACATTTTATCTATTTTTAAAATTTTTTTTTTTTGCAATATCAATCTAAATCTATTAAAAAAATAAAATTCTTGTATGTCATAATATTTAGAAATTTGTGCCAATAGTGGCATGGTGCAATGGTTAAGTTGTGTTGTAATTCTTGCCATCAAGGTTCAAACCCCATTAGTGTGTAATTGTTGAGAATTTATAATGGGGATGAGGTCCCTTGTTTGAGACCTCATCAGTTCATAGCCCCAGATCAACAGTGTTTACCCCTCCTAAATAATAAAAAAATATTTAGAAATCTGTTTTTTTTTCAAAAACAATTCAATTTTTTTTGGGCTTTAGCCCTATTTTTCAGAATAAATCAAAATTTTCAAAAGTAAATTAGAAAGAATACTTTTTTTTAAAATATTAGGCTTGCTCATATATCTTTTTTAACAATAAAAAAAATACATAAAAAATCCTTTTTGATTTTAGCCCACCTTTTTTTTTTTGATTTTTCCACCTTTTTTTCAAATCATATGAAAGTTTAATTACTTTCTATTTAAAGTTTATTCCTTTATTAAAAGGAATCTTTTTTTTAAACCCCCCTCCACCCAACCCACCCACATTACCTTTTTTTTTATGAATAGGCATATATCTATATTAATAATAAAAATAAAAATACATATTCACAAAAAAAGGTGGGTGGTAAAAAGGCACACCCCGAGAGTCACATAAGCAGAGCCCAAAAGTTTAGAGTCACTTGGGACTAGCCCAGAAAGCAAGAAACATTACAAACATGTAAAAATAAAAGGCCATTAGGTGGCCATAGTAGTGCTAGTAGAGGGCAGAGGGTCCCCGTCATTCAATTTCTTCCCCCATACATCAACGGGGTTTGGAGTGATGTCAGGAGGATCCTAGCCATCGCCATCTTTTTCTTTTTCTTTTTCTTTTTTTTAATCCTCTCGGCTGGGTGAGATTGCTAAGTCCAAACATAGGAGGCATTTCATAGCATTATCAAAGGGCCACCTAGAAGTGCCATTGTTGCCCCCCACCACCCCTCTAGAGGGCCACCCTAGGTCAGTTTGTGGAGAAGGAGAATACAACAATTGAGGAGGGAGAGAGTCACGACAAGGAGGAGCCTAAGAGTGGGGCTGAGCAGAGCCACTTCGTCGCTGCCCTTGTGGGGGCAACTAACTGCAGGAATAGGTTGGCGAAGAGGGCACATGAGCCACAGTGCAAGGGGCATTGCCCTAGTGGTCCAAAAGCACCTGGATGTGAGAAACTTCAAGCACAACTTTGTTTGCTTGCACTTGAATTTGTAGAACATTAGAACAAATAATTGCTTTAGAGTATAAAGAAACATGTTTATCAATCTGGCTATGAGAAAATATGTAGGAATTTCTATCTTTCCAAATATTGAAGAGGATTTCCACCCTGAAAGTGTGCCAAAGTTGGGTATACTTTGTGGGAAGCCTGGGAGAATCACCCAACAAGATCATATGCCAAAAAAATGGTTCTGGCTTGAATGGTCGAAAGAAGTCATGAATCCAATTCCATAGCTATTGAGCTATGGTACAAAACTAGAAAAGATGCTTAAACGACTTAGCTTGCCCATAGAATGAGCAACGATGGTCCTGGACACCCAAGTGGACAAGCTGAGACTCCACTGGTAAGCCTTGGAAAAGAATACACCAAACAAAGTGGGCGAGCTTTGGCTCAACACTTGCAGATCAAGTGGTAGAAAACCTGTTACGCCAAACAGACATAGAAGACTGGAGATGCCATCTTTGATTCAAACTATCGACCATAGAAAAATGGGGTGAAAGCCATAGATAACCAAGCTAAGGCTTGTAGTTCTTGAAAGGGGTGTTTGAGTACCACTTCCAGTCCTTCCACTAGAGCTTGGTGGCATGAATACCCACCTTTTTTAAATTAATAACTTTTACTTTTTAATTATTTTTTTAAAAGTAAAATCTTTTTATTTTTTTAAAGATAAGAATCTTTTTATATTTTTTACTGATATTCATAATAAATTCATTTTATCTTTTTTTATTAATAATTAAATCATTAGTATTTTAGAAAAAATGTTTTTATAATTATTTAATAGAGTTTTTTATAATTCTTTACACTTAACAAATTATATTAGTTTTATGTTTTTCATAGTTGTTTATTTTTAAAATATTAGTGTAATTTTTTTCAAGTTTAGAATTTTTTGCATTTTTAAGCAAAGGGGTTTATTTCTTAAGTTACAATAGTTTTATTTTTTCTAATAATTTTTTTGTGCATTTAAATTTATTTTACAATGTCAACTTTAATTCCAGAAATTAAATTAACCTCTTCTAATTATCATTCTTGGAAAACTCATATATCTTTTATTTTTCATTTTAAACATCTTTTGGATATTGCTATGGATTCCAAATCGGAGCTTGATTTGTCTACATCCAAAGATGATCAAGAAAAATGGAGGCTCAAGAATGAGGAAGCCTTTGGCCTTATAGGTATTTTCATATCACCCGAACTATATGTTCACATTGGGACATGCACAAAACCCTATGAAGCCTGGGACAAGCTTAAGGTTATTTATGATAGTTCAAATGGATCTAGAAAAAATCAGCTTCAAGATCAACTTGAAAATTTAAGGTATTCTGATTTTAAATTCATGGATGAATTTTTTATTGAAATTTGATGCTTTGAATATTCAATTGCAAGGTTTAGGAGTAAAATTAGAAGATCTTAGATTAATTCATCTTATTCTTAAAAAATGTCTTCCTAGGCAATTTCAACAATTTATTACTAATATTCATTCTCAATTAGCTATTCCTTTTTGAGCTACTCAATTAACTTATGATATTTTTCGCAATTTATTAAGACAAGAAGAAGCTAAATTGAATTAGTTTGGAAATATTAAATCTAATGAACATGCTTTTTTGTCCAATCATAAGCAAAACTTTAAGCCTCATTCTAAACAACAATATTATAATAACAAACCTCATTAAAATGACAATGATCCTAGAAAGTCTAACTCTTTTAAGAGATCTCATTGCACTTATTGTAATAAGGTTGATCATTGGAAAAATACCTGTTTTAAAAAGCAAAATGAGAAAAAACCTATGAAGCAAAATAATCAACAACAAAATAAACCTAATAATCATAAGTTTCATCACAATGCAAATCAATCTAGACGTGCTTTTACTTGTAGTTTTAATGTTTCTCAACCTCTTGAATGAGTTATTGATTTAGGTGCATCTCAACATGTTACTTCACATTAAGAAGTTTTTGATTCTATGCAACCTAATATGTCTAATGTACCTCTTCAACTTGCTAATAATCATACTCGTAAAGTAAAAACAATTGGAGATGTGAATGTTCCTAATGGTGAATTGCATGATGTTTTATTTGTTCATGAATTAAAGACTAATTTTCTTTCAATTGCTAAGCTTTGTCAAGATTATGGAATAGAATTTTACAAAGATATGTGCCATGTTATTGATCCAAAGAAAGCAAGGTCATTGCTAATGCTAGATTAGACAATGATAATTTGTTCAAATTTTATGAGTTTGCTCAATCTAGATGCTCTTTAATATCTACCAATGATTTTAATGTTTGACATGAAAGACTTGGTCATATTAATGCTAAAAATATTTCCTTGATACAAAAACTTAATATGGTAGATGGATTGCCTAGTATTGTTCCATCTAAAATTGTATGCACAAGATGCATGAGTGGTAAGATGCATAGGGAGCCCTTTCCACAAGGTCAATCATGGAGGGCAACCCATAAGTTGCACCTAGTTCATAGTGACATTTTGGGACCCATGGAGAATAACTCCATCCAAGGATCAAGGTATGCACTTACTTTTGTTGATTATTCTAGAAGAACTTGGATCTATTTTCTTCATAGTAAAGATCAAGTTCTTGATATATTTTCTGAATTTCATAAATTTGTTGAAAGACAATCTGGTTTTAAACTTAAAATTCCTAGAACTGATAATGGTAAAGAATATGTGAACAATGCTTTTAATAGTTATTTGAAATCATTTGGTATTAAGCATGAGCTAACTATTTCCTATACACCTCAAAAAAATGGTGTAGTGGGAAGGAAGCATATAACTATTGTTGAAATGGCTAGATGTATGTTACATGCTAAAAATATGTCTTCTAAATTTTGGGAAGAAGCTATGTTTTGTGCTACTTACTTTATTAATAGGACTTCTACTAAAGCTTTAAAGGATATAACTCCTGAAGAAGCTTGGTCTGTTAGGAAGCCCAATCTTAAGAATTTAAGAATTTTTGGTTCAATTGCTTATGTTCACAAACCTAAACAAAACAAGAAAAAAATAGATCCTAAATCTTCTTATCATATTTTTGTTGGTTATGATGAACATTCTAAAGCTTATAGAGTTTATAATCCTCTTACTAAAAAAGTTAAAGTTGCTAGAGATGTATGCATTGCTAAAAATGGTGTTCATGATTGTTCTAAAGTCCACGATATTGAATCTTCTCAAAATAAATTTATTGTTGTGGAGGATAATCCTCAAGTTGAATATTCTCCTAACCCTCATAATGCATTTCTTACTCGTAGTGACAGTGACAATGAAAATGTTGAAATTTCTCCTCATGATTATTCTTCTAGTGATGATACCCCTACATCTAAAAGAAAGCCTAAATGGTTTAAAAAAACTTATGCAAGAAAGTGAGGATATTTTTGCTAGAATGAAACAATCTAAAACTAGAAAGGCAAATTATTGTAATTATGCTTTGATGTCTAACATTATGCATTCAAATGATCCTCAAACTTATGAACAAGCTAAAGATCAACCTCATTGGAAAAAGGATATGCAAGAAGAATATGATACATTAATTGCTAATAAAACTTGGAATTTAGTTCCCTTACTTCAA